>JAGFPH010002814.1:33968-53377 GCA_018207615.1 Philaenus spumarius
TTTTTTGTTGTTTCTTATTACCTAGCCTAAAAAGCTGTTGGTTTTGGAAAATAATTAACTCACTCTAAATTTGGCAATTTGGTTGCTGTGGTAATAAATCTAAATGCTTTCTAGAAACGTGACTTGGTTCAGTATAGGCCTAATCTAAAATTGTGGGGACTTTTGCGTTATACGACCACACAGCTATTTTTTCCTACAAAGATAAACAAAATGTGCTTGTTATGATGCATTTATTATGATGTTCAGAATAGGAATATAACAAAAACCTAACCTAACCTGATTAGCGACATGATCTGCACTAAGTAGAACTTGATTGACTATACTATGCAGTCGCCCACCGCTCTGTACTATTGCCCTTCTGACTGCGCACGATGAAAGAAGATAACTGATAAGAAAAGCACGTTTAGAATGTTGTTCAAGACGTGCTAATGTCAAACTGATAACAAATTAGTCAATTTATCTTCGTAGGAAAAAGTTCGAGCCGTGTGGTCGTATAACGCAAATGTCCCAAATTGTGTTAAGCTTATGGATCCAAATCAGGTGTTTTATTTTGTAACATTATGTAAAAACAGATGTTTGAACATGTTTTTCGTTTATTTTTATTTTGTTAACCTAACCTAGACAAACTATTAGCCTATTGGTTGTGAAAAATAATTAACTGATTCTAAATTTTCTAAGTCTGTTGCTATTTTAATGAATGTAAATGCATTCAACAAACATGGGTTGGTTCAGAATAGGCCTCACCTAGAATTGTGTTGCTAAGCTTTTTTGATTCAAATCAGCTGTTTTATATGCTATAGGGCTGGGAGGTATCTCCCTGTATTTTAACCATTTTCAACCCTTAAAATCAATATTTTGCAAAATCCTTTCATAGTGCACTTCTACATAGTGGTTTGAAGGTACCCTGAAAATTTTAAGACTCTAGCTATCATAACATTAGCTGTAGGCCTACGTTGATTATGAATCAGTCTGTCAAGACTTCTTTTATATACCTACCTACACAGATATAAAAATTGTTTAAAAAGATATAATAACATCAACCAAAACAAAAACTTTTTATTTTTCCCATTAATAATGACACTAAACAAATGATCCAGTTATAAGTTATTACTACGTGTGACGATACACAACATAGACATATTGTGTATTTAATAAATATATTACATACATATATATAAATCAACCTAATCATAAAATTTGCAATTAATAAAACTCTACTAAAACAAGTCATACTCAAAAAATAGCCAAAACCTTTCCAGTTTAAAGTCATTGAACCAGTTACCCCTATAATATAGCCTACCTAGGTTGGAAGGGTAAAAATGTAGTTACAGAAGCACTACTCTTCTAAAACTTAAAAAAAAAGAAGTCATCTGCAAAGATATCAGCAAGGACGTGTGATGTAAAATTATGCCAAAATGTGGAGTAAATAGCTAAAATTAAGCTAACTTTTAGAATGATTAGCTGAAGACCTGATTTAAAAAGGTCTGTAAATTAGTTTAGGTTCACGTATTTTAGGTCACAACCCAGACATGATAAAAAAAGTAGCCTAGTGGTAATCTAAATGTTCGCCAAAACTTAATTTGTTTACAATGATCATACAGAATAGGCCTAAAGCATAAAATCTTTGATAGAGATAGCCTAGTTGAATTTATATACCACTACTCAATTATTTATAGGCCTATATACTAATTACTCATATTGTATATGTAGTTACAAATTAATTACCTTGTTTTGAGGTGATACTGCCGAAATATTGCCTATTACTACTTCATATGACGCTTTTCAACTATTATTCAGTCATTTTCAAATAATACGTAAGATTAAAACACACAATAAAACACTTAAACAACACAAACGAGTTCACATTTAAAATTACATATACGGGCGACGCGCATTGTCGGAGACCGTTCACAAAAGCACTCGATCGTCAGTCAATGGTAATAGACTATATTTCATAACCATTAAGGATTGTTCGGCAGGATCACCTCAAAAACAAGGTAATTAATTATTAACAATCCAGTTGGGCTATAAGCGTAATAAAATGTATATGTAGGCCTTAATGACACTAAATGGACAGCAAACAATTTCGGATGTAAATCAGACGCGTTCTTGATTCAATGCAAGTTTACTATTCGACCCTAGGGTAACCTATGGCAACAGAAATGCAAAAATAATAATAAATAAAATACCTAATAGGTTCTAACCTAACCTATTTAGTCAGAGTCAAATAGTAAAGTTACAGTATGTTTACCTGTACTCAACATTTAATAGTAGAAAGTAAACCAAGGTCGTCGTCTGCAAAAATATCAGCCGAGGATCGTATAGTAAATTTACGCCTAATTTATTTCAAAGTGTAGCCATCATAAGCCTTGTTGCCCACAGTTTTTGGCGTAAATTTACTATTCCCTAGGCCTAGGCTGATATTTTTGCAGACGACGTTGTTTTACATTCTACTGTTGAATGTTGAATGCAGGTAGGCCTAAACATACTGTGACTAAATACTATAGGTTAGAACATTTAGGCTATTTTTTTATTATTCTTGCATTTCTCTTGTCATAGGTTAGCCTAGGGTCGAATAGTAAATTTGCGCCCAGTTTTTAACTAACTGACTTGATTAGCCAAGTAAACCGACGTTAAATTATTGTCCAACTACAATAATGACTCTGAAGATGTATGCATAAATTATATGTAAGCAAAGTGATTTATCTTTACGAACACAAGCCTAAATCTGGTGTACAAATTTAATCAATGTCATACTAACCTATTACCAATAATACCTTCTAACACCTAATAACACCTTCTATAATCAATCCTACAGTAACAGACGTAAATTTGTAAATCAAGAAATCACCAAATTTAACTTTTGTCAATTATCACAAAAGACAGCCCAACAAGTTTTGACAGCTTGAAATAACCTTGCATTCATATTAGTTAATAATATCTCGCACAAAAAAGCATTATCATGTTTTGAACTTAAACAAAAGTAATTTTAGTGCATAAGTTAAAAACAAAGCACCATTATAAATAATAATAAAAAAAAAAAAAAAAAAAAGTAGGCTTAGATAATACTATAAATGTTTACAGTGTTCTTAAATTTCTGGAAGTTGAAGTTTATTTATTCCCTGATTTTCCTTTAATATTTTAATAAGGCTCCCTAGTAGCTTTGATTATAGACCTAAAGGGGCCCATACACACGGGCGAGTTTAGCCCGCGCCTGATCTGATCTAGCCAGATTTGTCCGTGTATGGCCAATTTTAAGCCGAGTTGAGCCGAGCCAAACCGAGCTTAGCTGGGCTCGCCACCGTCTTCTGTCCGGCTCAGCTCGGCTCGGCTCGTGGGTTGACTCGGCCGTGTGTGGTGCCTCTCGAGTCGGGCTTGCCCCCCCATGCTGTAAGCCGTTACTCCTGTGTTATCGCGTTTCGCATCATAGTGTCCTTTTTCGTTATGAAAGGCTTCACGTTTTGAAGAAGAACATTATAATTTTCTTCCGTCATTCTAAAGGAGTTTTGAAAGTCTTCTGGTTTATCACTTCTGATGAAATCCAGTAAATTCATATGGCTAAACCTCTTCCTATTCAGTAGCCAGGTCTTCGACCACAACTCGCGATTTTTACTTTTCTTTTTCACAAACACCAATAACAGCTGCTGCAACCTGCTTTGACAAACTCATATTTCCAACTGAAGTAGACGAGTCAAATTCGGAAACAATCAAAACACGTGTGTGGTGATTTTCCTCCGAGCTTGGCTCGTGAACTTAACTCGCCGAGCTGGGCTCGCGAGCCAAACTCGCCCGTGTATGGGCCGCTTAAGGTCTTTATAATCTCGTATAATCTCACACGAACTATAGACATAGAGCACAGATTATATTTATTTAGTTTTTGTTACGTTGTGATAAGTCAATTATGAGTCATTATGTTGTTGAAACTTAGAACCATGGCATCGGTCAAGCCAATATTGTCAATAGCTTTGATTATGGTCCATAATCAAAGGTAACAGTTAATCTTTCAGCATAGATAAAAGCTTGTTTTTAGACATTTGAAGATTCATAATCAAAGATAAAAGGCGTACAAAATTCAGTTAAGCTGGCCTCTCACAGTCGTTCCAGTTGGATTGGCGCGCCATCACTCCGTTCCATTTGGACCGACCTAAAAATGTGGGGGCCGTTAACGATTACTCCGAAAAACTTCGCCGTCAATGGCAGTTTACCCACTCCACGTCAATCAAACGAAAACTGAATGCTCAAAACGAGGTAGTCAAGGCCCTACTGGAATCCCATACACTAGACGAGTGGGACAAATTCCTTTAAACAGTTCAGACAGAGAACGGTTCACTCTGGAAACTAAACCGCCAACTTCTCCGACCAAAAATGAGCAGCAATTAACTTCGCGGACAAAGCGGTTTCGCTTACTCTCCTACCGAAAAGGCCAAAGCGTTCACAGACTCTCTTGAAGACCAGTTTACTCCCCATTCAAACATCTACGAGGAAGACCACATCGACCTCGCAGAAAATTATCTCGATTCTCGAGAACTATCTGAGTTGTCCTATGGGTTCTCCCCGACCCTTTCACAAGTAACCATGTGGTTCAGATCATCCACAAATTACAGCCACGCAAAGCCTCTGGTGGCAACTCCATAGGCAACTCTGCTCTTAAAAACATCCCTTCTACAATGGTAGTCCCTATCACAAACCTATTCAATGGTATCATGCGAACCGGCCACTTCCCTTCTTCGTGGAAGGAGGCTAAGATTATCATAATTAAAAAACCAAAGAAATCGCCCCTCTTCCCGCAAAAATTTCGTCCTATCTCACTGTTGCCCGCTCTCTTGAAAGTGTTTGAGTGATTCGTCAACACCCACCTCACCCAAAACCTCAAAGAGGTCATCAGGCCCGAGCAGTTTGGTTTTCGCAGCGAGCATTCCACAATCCTACAACTCGTCAAAGTTATTAACAGTCTCTCAGACGGCTTTAACAAAAACCTACAGACCATAGCCGTATTCCTGGAGATCAGCAAAGCTTTCGACAAGGTATGGCATGAAGGCCTCTTGTACAAGTTAGCCCACAGCCCCGTTCCTCAATGCTATGTTCACCTAATCGAATCGTACCTCGACATCAGATGGTTCCAGGTTTCCGTCGAAGGTAAGCCTACATTGTCCACTCCAAGGCTTATCGAAGCCGGAGTCCCCCAAGGCTCAGTCCTTGGCCCGTTACTGTACCTTATGGTACACTAACGATATTCCAGTTCACCAGCCAGTGTCTTTGCGTCTTTTCGCTGACGATTCCATGTTCTATTGCATATCCTCCAGTGTACATTTTGGAATGAAAATCATCCAACGCCAGTGAATCTGAAGTGGAGAATTGCTGTCAACACAGACAAAACAGAAGCTATCCGTTTTACTAATAAAAATACAATACCCAAAACCACACTTTACCTAAACAGATGGGGGTATAGCATGGAGAAATAAGGTAAAATATCTAGGCTTCACCCTAGATAGAAGGCTAACTCTATCACTCAGACTAGTCATTGGCAAAGCAATTGAAGCCCGCGATTAGTCACAAAAGCTCACTAGCCCTAACCATCAGACTGGCTATGTACAAAATTTAGGCTATCTTCGTCCGATAGTCACCTATGCTGCAACATCTTGGTATTCTCTTCTAAAAACGACTGACAGGAAGAAGCTAGTTACCTTCTAAAACAAAACCCTGCGAATGATAACCAACTCACCTTAGTTCGTTCATAACAACCATCCTTCAAGGTCTGAAACCCGAGACAATCCATGTTTTCATTCTTAAGCTAACTAAATCTTTAGCTTCTCGAGCAGAAGGCTCAAAACACACACATCTGTCCGCAATTGTGACAGAACCCGCCACTCCACAAGAACGCAGGAACAGACCATTGTGCGTGTTGTACACGACCCACAACGTCTAAGTCATTTCTAAAACAAAACTAAATCCAAGCACACCCCAAAAAAATCAAACACCCCACACTTAAACAGTTACTACACTCACAATAAAGACACTGACATACACTACTGTAAACGTTTGAAAACGGAAGCAGTCAACAACACTTTGAGAGATTAAATTCTCTCGCCAAGCCAAGGTACGATCACTCCGTTCAAATCACTCCACGCCTGATTTGACTCGTCGTTTGTTCGTTATAGTGTCCCTTAACATCAATGGATGATGAATTTAACTTATTTGCAACAGCAGTTTGTTTATACGTCAAGAGTAAAAAGCAAAAAAAGTAAGTGAAACAGTAGTTTTTAAACAGAACCATTTTCAGAAACGTAAATTTAATGAGATAATTAACCTTGGAACCCCATGATTGGAGGAATTATCTCCATCATGAGGAATCATCTCTGATTTTGAGAAACACTTGTTAGAAAAAGTTAGCGGTAAGAAAACCAGAATTAGAATAAAAGATTCAGATATTGAAGTTGACAACTTGAAAATCTATGGAAAACAATATATCAGACTAAAAGATTTTTCGCAACACGATGAAAAGATATTACTAATAACTGATGAGTTTTATGTGTTGAACGGTGTATCACATGCTGTTAACCGATACCTGCAACAGCTATCATTAAACGGATCTTATGTACAAAAGTATCTAATTAATGTGATTCATAACAACCCATCGTTCGAACCGGTATACGATGATATTGATTCTTCCATTTTAAACAGACTACCTCAAGAAGTTACTTCACACAGATATGTTAAACAGTTTGCTGAACTGTTAGGTGAATTATCATATAATCAGCTTGAACAGGTTAAATGATTTGTCTAAACAGACACGTGGTTTAGGCCTACTGGGGAATGGTGACCACGTTAAAATTTCACCAACGCGCCGGGGGAACTGTACAGCAAGACTATAAAAGGTCTACTGTGGTGTGGAAACCAGTTCATTTCTTCACAAGCTTATGACCCGGGTGGTTCGGTTTAAAGAAACTGCGGACGTATTTATACTGATGGACGAAGATGAAGACCGAAGGATGGACACCTCGCAATATGATTATCTTCACTTTCAAAGAAGAATCTCTAATATCGAACAAATATTACAACCTATTTTAGAGAAGAAATTGTTAAAGATAAAAAGTAGAAACATTGCATCATCAAAAACCTGTGGGAAACGAGAGTGTATTGTAGAATTTCAAGCATTTAGAGGTAATTATAATGAATTTTTGATTAAAGAATTGGTCGTTTTAGATTTACCTACAAAAACTACGTATTACTTCTTATTCAAACCACCGTATTCTTTCGATACTCTGAACTATAAAGCATCTAAAACAAACATCTGGTTAGCTAATTGTTTTCATCATATAAAATGGTCCGAAGGGTTTATCGAATACAAGGAACTTTTTAATATTATACACCAATACATGGGACACTACGACGTTATACACACTTCAGGGTCTGAGAAAGCTAAATGGATAAACGTTCGTGTTAATGCTAAGGTTGTTAACTATACTCGTAAAACTATGCAACTACCTCTTACACCTGTAACATGTTTAGGTGTAAACGATATACGTCATTCAACCGAGAACTGTGCTATACATAACGCTTTGAGACTTGGGGACACGTTGGAACATGTTTGCGAATGTGAGGAAGAAACGTAAGACTGCTGGTGATCGCGTACCTATAAATACAGCTGAAATTTAAAGAAATTGTTCATTCTAACAAAACACATTTAAAGATACAACATCATGAGTGATTCTAATATTCAATCGTTAACCGAAAAATTTAATCTTGTCTCTAAAGCCAAGGGTGTAATAACAAAAAAATGTTCGGAGTTAAAACCGCTAAAACATTATTCAATTCACTCTTTGCTTAAAATGGAGACTCAAAATGGGGATGCAGTGATAGCAATACTCGGAGATTCACCGTACAAACATGGTAACGATCCTAAACTACAAGTATTCTTACCGAAAAGATTCGTAGATTTATTAATCCACGAAGATTTGGATTCAATAGCAAATGGTCAGTACCGGTACTATCTTGTTTCACATGGACTAAAACTTCATGCAGCAGAAAACTAAAAAATCCCATCTACTGCTCTTCTCCCACTCCTTTTCTCCCACTCCTTCATATGTACCCACTCCACTTTTATAGAGGATAAAAAGAGCTGATGATGTGAACTTGCTTCAGTTGCTTATTTCTTGTAGTATAGGAAACAACTCCCTGAAAATGGCTGACACAGGTAAGGATTTTGTTACAGTAGTTATCGATATCTGCAAACAGTCTTCAACATCATCAAATAAATCCATACTTTATACTACCGCTGTAAAGGTTGATGCTAGCGACAGCGATTTGATTTCAGTAAAACTAGAAACTAACTCCGATTCGCATCGTGTTACCACTAAATAAGTGCATTAAAAAAAAAAACCAATAATACCTGATACTACTTCTTTAACTTTATATAACGTCTCTTTTAAAAGTTATCAAAGCAATTCCTCTAGATTGGATACGTTTAAAAACAGTCCTGAAATTTTGAAGACTAAATCTCAAATGTTTAGCGATGCTGGTTTCTTTTATGCAGGTGAGGAGGATAGAACAATATGTTTTTGTTGTGGAATTGGTATAAAAGATTGGAAAGACAATGACCATCCTTGGATCGAACATGCAAAATGGAGTAGCACGTGTGCGTTTGTTTTGGTGACTAAAGGAAAAGGATTTGTAAATAAGGCTTGCGGATACCTCTCCAATTTGAAACAACTTCCAAATTTACCTACAACAGAGTGTAAAATCTGTTTATCGGATGAAGTGCAAGTTCTTTTTTATCCTTGCAAACATTTAATATCTTGTGTTTCTTGTGCTCTGTGTTGTACAAACTGCGGTGTATGCAGAGAAAAAATAGATTCATTCACAAGAGTGTTTCTATCTTAACAAACATTTTAAAATCGTCACGTGGATCAGTATACCTCCTGGGGAGATTACCACGTTAAAAAAGTATCAATGCGCCGGATAGATGTACAGCATGATTTTTTTTAAATCAACTGTGGTGTGGAAACCAGCTATAAATTCACCGAAAAGCTGTACAGCATGATTTTTTTTAAATCAACTGTGGTGTGGAAACGAGCTTAAAGGTTCTTTGTAAGAACCAGAAGCGATACGCTACAAGTCGTACGGTGTTATTGTACTGTAGAAGTTAAAATTTACTTCTCTATAATAGACCATAAATTGGAAATCGACTTTAAGCTTTTGATCGCTTCGTAAAAAAATAAGTACTCCCAGTGATCGATCACGGTCACTGGGAGTACTTATTTTTTTACACCTATACCGTGACCTTGACCTACTTTTTACCCTCCAAAGTACCCGGTTAAAATAGTTCTGATGTCACTATCCCACGTCATAGTTCTGACGTCACTATCCCACGTCATACTTCTGACGTCACTATCCCACCTCATACTTCTGACGTCACTATCCCACGTCATACTTCTGACGTCATACTTCTGACGTCACTATCCCACGTCACTAATTACCCACCCCTCCCCTCCCCTGATCTAATTTACATAATTGCACCCGCCTTCCCCACTACTCGAATGGACGAGAGACTTATTTCAATCTGCTCAATCTGGTATCGCCTTTAATTAAGAAAAAAGGTACGGTACGAATATAAGACAAAGTATTAGTCCTCATGAAAAACTGGCAGCAACGCTCAGATTATTGGCAAATGGCATGAGTTATAAAGAACTCAAATTTCCTACCGCTATATCCCCTCAACGTCTAGGAGTGATTATTCCTGAAACCTGTTTGTGTATAATGAAGGCTTTGAACAGTGGCACACCGACGGGGTGTGGGGCGAACGGGACCTGCCCCCCCCCCCCCGCTTCCAGAAGGTCTTTTTAGTAATCTGCATTTTATTTCAAACCAATGATCGTTGAATACGTAGACGATATTCAATTAAAAATTAAATTTATGACTGAATTCGTGATGTGATCAAGAAAAAATAGTCGTTCTTTTAGAAATAAATATGATCCCTACCCTACACAATCATGACTTTCTAACAGTGATGTTCGAATCCTGGCGCGCGATGGCCTGGTTCATGAGTTGACAGTAATAAGGCGCAGCGCTGGGGTGCTGGCTAGACCGTCACTCAAGGTTTTAACTATCAATATTTTGTAAAAAAATGTATTCATTATATCTTTGTTTTTCGTAAAATAACAGTTATCTTAACTTGATTTGGAATCTTATTTATCTCTGTATACTAGTGATTCGTGGTAGAATGGTTTTATCAAAACTTTTAGTTAAATATAGACTTACAATATTTAAACGACTTAACGACATTTTTAATCACTTCTAAACACGAAGGTTTATATTTTTTAACTTTAGAAAATATAATAGTGTTTCAGAATTTGTGATAAGTTACGATATAATGTTTCAGGATTTGTGATAAGTTACAGAACTTCCATCCATTAAAATTTTATAAGTAAACTTGTTGAACTTACCGTCCAATAGTCCAATTTTTAACGTCCAACGACAGTCTAGCCGTGGACAGTGAACTAACCACATTGACATTAAAATGTGCGAGCCTGTAATTTGTAATTATGGACTCGTGTGTATTAGTGTTTTTAAGTGTATTGTGTTTTTATTTTTACTAATGACGAAGGGCAATTGTCCATAACTTGAGAATGGCTGAATAGCCGAAACGGCCGTCGTTGGACGTTTAAAATTGGACTATTGGACGGTAAGTTCAACAAGTTTACTTAATAAACAATAGTCGGTAAGGCGAACATAAACAATAATAAATAAAATTTTATTGAATATATATAATAGAACCTCGGTTATCCGAGTTTCCATATTATCCGAGGCAAATGTATAAAAAAACTTTTGTCAAAATCACTTCTGTTAACTTACAAATAAATTAAAGTTAACTGAATTGATTTCGATAAAGAATTCATAGCTTGAGAGGATTTCTCAATAAATGAATTTATAATAAAAACTTAAGTGTTCTTGATTGAATAGAAGCAAAACAAAACTGTCTTTTGCCTTGTACATCCTGAAATCATTTCCACTCTTACCCATCGCAATAGTATGGTGACCTTTAGCGGACTGGTAGTATAGTGAATGAAGAAGCGTCGTTCACACTACCTTCCTCGCGGCACGTATTTAGGACTTACCATTCTTTCCCACGAGTTGTTTCTCTAACCAAATGCTGTATTTTGTTTTTAGTCGGTGTCGGTGTTAAACTTTGTGAATTAATGAGTGTTTCATTATGATTGGAAAGCAAAAGCGTGTTGTTTTATTTTTAAATCAAAAATGGGAAGCAATTAAACAATTAGATGGAGGTGATTCAATAAGAAAAGTGGCAAGTGCACAGGCGTAACCAGGGGGGGGGGTTATACACCCCATTGCAAAAAATATTTCGCACTTTGTTTACATTAAAATACGCTCCTTAGAGTAACTTGTTTTCATCACCTATGCAAATGTCAAGCTACAATAAATTATCAATATATTGCTGACATTATCTTCGGTCCAATTGGGCACTGACAGGCACTTTATTTGATATACGATGCAGTGTATGGCCTGGAACACACACGAAGTTTTCGTCCGCCACGGATTATTTGCCGTCGCCATCATATCAACAGTGGCAAGAAGGAGAGTATTGGAGCATACACATTGGTCGGGAAAATAAACGATCGGTTTATTTACCGCTGACGGTAGCTGTGCAACCGCTCGCTGCCACTATAATCGACGGATTTTCCACCGTCGCCGCCGAAACAGTGGCGAACGTGACCAAATGTTCGCCAATTTTGATTATTTTAGTATTTTTTCGTAGAATACTATGCTTCAGCCGCATGTACAGTTCGAGCAAACTAGGAGTGAACTTGGCCTAATGGGCGAGTCATCCCTTCTACAGTCTACTTCTCCTTAAACCTGCCTTGGCGGTACAACCAATTCCACAAAAAAATAGGTCCACAAATAACATTTAACTGAGGAAATAGACAGCGCTCACATTCTTATAACTTTACGTACTTGCTTGCAACCTTTTTACTAGTAGTTCTGTGAACAGTAGACCTCGCTCGTTGAACTAACAAATGTGGTTAAAAATAGTGTGCCAGTAAGGAAGTAAGCAGAAGGTTTAGCCAGTGAAACATTATTTGGCAATTCCCGCGATTCCGGGGTATCTAGTTCTGAATTTTTCCTTTTCTTGGGCTTTAACTGCTAAAGATTTTCTTGTATGGGCCATTGTGTTTTATTTAGGTTAAAATGCGTAAGGTAGCTAAAAATATCGCGTTATTGGCGGAAAACATAGAATTAAATATTTACATACGTAACTAAAACTTAACAATGTATTTACAGTTCCATATCATATTCTAATATAAGAAACAATGAAAACAAACGATGTTAAAGCGTCGTGTTAGTGATCTCAACCCATGTACCAACACTTCCCACGCTGTCCAACGGTAATTGTTTCTATACCCTTTATCGCCGCGAGGTTTCATTTGTTTCTTCTCATTTTGTAATTCAAGTAAAGCTGACTCAAATACTTTTATGGAACAATAATTTATTAGTATACAGTTCAATTCTGTGATTTATTCTCTACGCATTCTTTAATAATATCCTGTATCTACAAAAAAGCTATGGAACACTTTTGAATTGGTTTAGAATAGACGTATAAAAACATGGTTGAAATACAAAAACTTGGACTATTTTTAACAAATTCGAAGTTTACGGCCATTTTGTGAGCTTACTGTAAGAGATACGGAAAAAAATCAAGAATACAATTTTGTTTAAAATTTAATTTTCTTCTAGCAAAATCTTATTAGTTTTTAAATTTGACTTACGGTTACGCCACAAACTGGCTTTGGAAAAAAGCTTACACTGAGAGAAACTGTCCGGCCGCCATTTTTATTTTATTTAAGGGGTTAAAAATGAAAATGGAAAAAAAACGTATATATACATGGCTCGGCCTAGGAATAAGGAACATTCATGCAAAAAATCATCAAAATCGGTCAAGGCGTTTGGCCGTAATCGTGAGACAGACACACTGACACACAGACATACAGACGAAATGCCGAACGGTCGAGTTAAAAAGGAGACCTCGCTTCGCTCGGTCAACAATAGTTATTGGACTCACCGCCAGCAATCTTTTGAAGTTTAATCTTCCATTAAAAGTCACTTGTGTACACCACACACATTTTAGAGAAAACTATGACAAATATCTATAAATAAGTAAGGTTTTGTTTCATACAAAATTATAAAATGTTATAACTATGATGCAAAATTTTACTAAGTTTTTTATAAAATAAAAGTGATGACAACAAAAATGTTCAAAGCGAGAAATTTTTTTATTTTTAGGCAAAAAGAAAACTTTTTGCGAGAAAGTTGTTGATAATTAGTGGAATTAACTTTTTTATTTAAAACAATTTTCTGTACGACCTTTTATTGTTTAGTCAGGAGGAAGGTAATTCCTGTAATGAATACATTTTGTGCTTGTTTGACATTGATTTGGTGCGATCCTGGCTGTTCTGATTTGGTAATCAGATTATATAGGCTAAGTAATTTTATTATTCTTAGTTCTTGCGGTTTTTCCTAAATTCAACCATTTTTTTTGTAAATTGGACTTCATGCTTAGATTTTTGAAAGGTTCAAGTAAACTTGCCAACTTGGACCTTCAATATTTTTAAATATCAAATATTAAATTTGTTTGTTTACTATTCATTTAGTAAATGTTTTACCATTAAAACTTTATAACGATTTGGGCCTACACAAAATTGACATAATAATATACTACCCATATAAAAACCTTAATGCTCTATGAAGTATCGAATTCAATACATTAAAATAAATTTTAAAATGTTCAGTAACGTTTTTTTTTCGAATTCGGACATTGATTTTTATTATCATGAATAACATAGCTGATGAAAATACATTAGGCCTACTACAGATGGGCACTGTTACTGTTGTTGCTATTTTAACTGTTGTAAAAAAAACTAACAAAAAACTAAAATAAACTAACCCGAATTCGTAAAATGTTTCTGAATATTTTAATTTATTATAAAGCATTGAATTCGATCCTGTATTATAGCACGATAAGGTTTTCTTGTGACACTTGTATATATTTATAAATAAAACAACTAATTTTTACACGTCCTGTTCACTAAGAAAAATGTGTTTATCACTTTTATTTACCCTTACTTTACAGAGACAAACTAGGGTGTACAGTGAAAAACAGAGGTCTATTTTTTTTTATTGAGGTTGTACTGGTGACGTTGGACACAACCATCGATGTATAAACACACTGGATTGCGCGCTGAGTAGTCTGAAAGGTTCGAGAAACGAGCCGGCCGGCGTGGAGCTTCCCCCTCCACTGGCGGGATAGACCCGCGGTGGGCAGCGTGATAGATGGACAGTGATACACGTTGTTGTTGTTATATACAGTTCAATTCTTTGATTTATCCTCTACACTTTTTTATAATAATATGTCATTTTTGGGCAGAGGAAATAGTATTCCTAAATTACTATTCAAAACAGGCCTAGTTTTGTTAGCAGTCTTGTAGTAGGAATATAAAAACTGGTGTTTTCAAAATAAGAAATTTGAGATTGATCAATACTTTTATACAGTTCTATTTTAGAACTAAATTACGAAACTTTTTTACATTTATGAAAAAAATTACAAAAAATGTTTACTACTTTTTATATAGGCCTAAAGTTGAACTTTTTCCTTTCGTTACTAAACACTAGGGGCTCTGCCCCTGGACGCTTCGCTTCGCTCGCAGTTGGAAAATTCGCTAATGAATCTCGTTAATCTTTGGCTCGTTTGTACATTGGTTTGTAAAATTATGAAACCAGGCTTAAATATATTAACGGTAATTACAAGATTAATTATAACCTCAAATACATGCTTTAGAAACATGAGAAACTTTCATTACGATTTTAGTCCTAGTTCTACTATCTTCTGTCAACTAATGTTTTGAAACCAGGACTAAATATACAGTAGTAAACATAACCTCAATACTATGTTTCAGAAATGAGCCAGGCCTATATTACAAAATTGACTATTAGAATTTATCCATTTTTGCCAAGTTTACTTTTTTTATAAAATAAATTGTTAAATCAGAACAATTTATTCTAATTCTAACGTGCTAAAACAGTATAAATTAGATTGTTTTTTAATAGTAATTAAAAACTATCCAATGAACAGCTGATTTAGGATAATACTCAATCTCATGGCTTGTTTATAAACAGCTGTTTTGATTGCTTTATTTACTATTTCGTTGTAATTTTGTAACCAACATGGCAACCCATAAGACCCTATGTTAAAATTTTTCAAACATTGCATGGTTGTTACATATTATATATAAAACAACTGATTTGCATCAAAAACTGAACATAATTTTAGGTTAGGCCTACAATGAACCAAAACACGTTTATTTCCAACCAATTGGGCTAATTTAGAATCAGGTTTTTTACAATTTATCACAACTATCAGTTTTTTTAGATTAGGTAAAAACAAACAAAAGGTTTACTGTATTATCGATAAAGGTTTACAAACTATAGATCTAAATTTGTGTAGTATATTCTTGTGGCATAAAAATCATTTTGCAATTCGATCACTTAAGTCAATGGAATAACTTTACTAACTTTTAAATTAAATCAAGCAATAGCGAAGCATTGCTGGGTCCACTAGTTTACTATAAAAATAAGTGTTACATACTGTATAACAATTAAATATTGTTTAGAAATTAAAATGATTATTTTATAAATAATGTTTGGTGCCGTTGTTGAAGCTGAGCAAAATAAATTAAAACATTTGTGAGCGTTGCATTAACTTTGAATGCTTCACGTGTTGTTGCTGTCCCTCCAGTGGTGGGGGAAGCGGCTAGGCCAGCCGGACCGTATTCAATACACGCAGCCAGCGATCCAGTGTGTTTATACATCGATGGACACAACAAACACAGCGTGGGGACCGGGCCTTACTTCCCCTCTCGGGTGCATTGCCGGCGTGAGGAATCTGTAGAAACTGACATTCTTAAATAATTGAAAAATGTTTCTTCTAGTTCCTCAAATCAGGACACACGTTGTAGAATGCTCCAAAATCTTCTCTTCTTTTATTTATTGATTGGATGAACCCAAATAAGTATATTTTTTGCTTCCTTTTCAATCAGCGATAGAATAACAATAAAGCAAGAGTTGCTCTCTGTTCATATCAATAAAACATTAAAAGAAATAGTATTGATGAAGGATTAATGAACTAGACACTTCAGTTTAATGAATCCCAATGAGAATTTTAGATGGCGTCGGAAATTTTACCGTGTGCTCACTTTAAATTTTATGACCGATAACTAATCCGCAGCCGACAAAAATACGCCGTGTGTGTTTAAAGATTTGGTGGGGATGAGTCATGGTTGCTATTCTAAAATGGGCTTGAATCACAATTAGAAGTGGAAAAGTATACATCATACCTATATCATTTTAAAGTACTTTTGAGAAGCCTAAAACGTGTTATTTTGAACAGTATCCAGTATTTTCAAAAAAATTCCACTAAGATAGGATTTTAAAATATTTGGCCTGTAAGGGTTGAAACATCCCCTAAAACAATAACTATTGTTTGTTATATATCTCAAAAACCCTAACACCTAGGAACGTGAAATTTGGTACACGTATTTGGCATATGCGCTAGAGGAGCACTAAGATAGGATTTTAAAATATTTGGCCTATAAGGGTTGAAACAACCCCTAAAACAATAAACATTGTTTCTTTTACTTTCCTTAAAGCTAGAAAGCTAAAAAATTTTACATTTATTTCTTACAAGATAAATATAAAAAAATTAAACCAGTTTTACATTTTATCATGTTCTGCTAAGGGGTGAAAATTTAGTAACAACTCCTATAACTATAAATATTAATTTAATACCATCAAGGAACGTGAAATATTTGGTACACATATTGTTTATAGACGCTAGAGGCGCACTAAGATAGGATTTTAAAATATTCGGCCTTTAAGGGTTGAAACATCCCCTAAACAATAAATGTTGTTGATTTACTTTCCTTAAACCTGAAATTTGGTACATTTATTTCTAACAAAACACATTTAAAAATGAAATGAGTTTTACTTTTTGTTACGTGCTGCAACCCCTAAAAACAATACATATTAATTTTAATACTTTTATTAAAACTAGAGATCTGAAATTTTGTACGTTTATTTCTTACACGATACATATAAAAAGTAAACCAGTTGTACATTTTCGTTACGTGCTGCTAGGGATGAAAATGTGATAACAACCCCTAGAAACAATAAATATAAATTTTTATACTTTTCTTAAAGCTAGAGAGCTGAAATTTTGTGAACATTTCTTACAAGATAAGCAACACAGATAAATAAACCAGTTTCACATTTTATCACGTTCTATACATATAAAATACAAAACCCACTCACTCACTGCCTGACTTACTGACCGATCACAGTATCTCAAAAACCATACCACCCAAGAACTTGAAATTTGGTACACATATTGTTCGTAGGCACTAGAGGCAAACTACGAAATAATTTTAAAATATTTGGCCTGTAAGGGTTGAAACAACCCCTAAAACGATAAGTATTGTTTGTTATATATCTCAAAAACCCTACCGCCTAGGAACGTGACATTTGGTATGTGTATTTGTCATAGGGGCTAGAGGCCCATAAGTAAGGATTTTAAAATATTTTTCCTATAAGGGTTGAAACAACCCCAAAAACAATAAATATTGTTTGTTATATATATCTAAAAACCCTTACCTCCTAGGATCGTGAAATTTTGTACACGTATTTGCCATAGGCGCTAGAGGAGCACTAAGATAGGATTTTAAAATATTTGGCTTTTAAGGGTTGAAACATCCCCTAAAACAATAAACATTGTTTGTTTTACTTTCCTTAAAGCTAGAAAGCTAAAATTTTGTACATTTATTTCTTACAAGATACATATAAAAAAATTAAACCAGTTTTACATTTTATCATGTTCTGCTAAGGGGTGAACATTTAGCAACAACCCCGATAACTATAAATATTAATTTAGTACCGCCAAGGAAAGTGAAATTTTTTACGCATATTGCTCATAGGCGCTGGAGGCGCATTATTATAGGATTTAAAAATATTCGGCCTTTAAGGGTTGAAACATCCCCTAAAACAGTAAATGTTGTTTGTTTACTTTCCTTAAAGCTGAAATTTTGTACATTTATTTCTTACAAAACACATATAAAAAGTAAATGAGTTTTACATTTTGTTACGTGCTGCTAGAGGTGAAACTCTGATAACAACCCCTAAAAACAATAAATATTAATTGGTATTCTTTCCTTAAAGCTAGAGAGATGAAATGTTTCACTTATTAATAATTTTAAGAAAATATTTTAGACGTAAGCTGATCAAAACCATCCCGATCTATGCAATCGCATATTAAAGACGTAACTGGGTGATCTGCAAACATCCAGCTAAGACTGTGATTTACCAGTCTGTAGATTTAGCGGTTGAAAAAGAAGACGCTCTTAGCTCTGAATTTTTACTTTCTCCACACTATACGTAGTATATGGAGAAAGTATTGTTTTCTTAAAGATGTTCGAATTTGAATTTTCAGTTGAATTATCTGTTTTGGTGCTCCCAGAGCCCCAAAAAATTGTTTAGTGCAATTATCTGTGTTGGTGCTCCCTGAACCCAAAAATATTTTTATTGGAATTTTTTGTTTTGGTGCTCTCTGAACCCAAAAAGTGTTTTTAAAGTGGTGTCTGTCTGTCAGTCTGTCTGTATGTATACACGACCAGAGAGGACACTATTGGTCCGATTTTCATGAAATTTGGTATGTAGGTACTAAACCCTAATATCTCCAGGCGTTTTTTTCATTTTTAATTTTTAAGGGTAATTTACCCCTAAGAACCCATGAAAAACGACAAAAATGCAAATTTCTCAAAAACGGCTCTAACGATTTTGATCAAATTTTCAGTATTTATAGTGCTTAAGATGCCAAGCAAAATGACACCACCCGCTTTTATCAAAACTTCGGCGTTTTATAATTACGGGGAAATGTTTAAAAATAAACAAGTTTGTGTTGTCAATCTAGCATCGCGGCAGCGGCCGCACAGGGTAGCACCACGGTAGCAAGCACGGCCAGTAATTCAAAAGTCGCGCGATCGAATCCCGCCTGGGACAATAATTTTTTTATACGATTGACGTAGGTAGAATATTATTTTTTGTTTTGTTCTAAAAAGTAGTAAAAAATAAAATGATTAAAAACAATATTATTTTGATTACAGTAAGTTGGGAGAAAGTTTGTGTCAGTTAACTGATACCGTTTATTTGACTTTTTATTGATTTAATTAATTCAGCACAAATACCGTAAGGGGGCGATTGACGAGCAACCAGTGAACAATAAATACCAAAGTAATTGAAAATACGTGTTATAATTCACTTTCGTGAAATAATAGATTAAAGAAAATGAGAGA
>JAGFPH010002814.1:60144-83798 GCA_018207615.1 Philaenus spumarius
CCTTTTTCTGCTTCTTCTGTTTTTTCAATGCTGCTGCCTTTTTCTGCCCATATTTCCGCGTGTTCTGTTTTGCCGATTCCTCGGAATCGATGGGTGTACGATTAACAAAAGGTATTTCGTCTGGAAATTCTGCAACGTCAAAAAAATATTTGAAATTTCTTACCTTTCCGGACTACTGGATGTAAAATGGAATTGGTTTGAAAAGACTCAAAATAACAAATTATGTCTTTCTACAACTTCAGAGGACACAAGTTTGTGATATTTGGAAGAAAACAACAGTTTTTTTACTCATAATGAACAAAGTAACATTTCTACATCGATATTTCAAAGTTCCAATCAAATTATGAACTCATAACCCTTTAACTCAGGGGTTCTCAACCTTTCAGGCTCTGCCCCCCCCCCCCCCCCGCCCCCTTTAAACACTGATGTGAGATCACGCCTAATCCCTATACCACCACCATATGTGGTTAGTACAAGACAGTAGTACAATGAGAATTTGAAACTGAAGGTGGTTCTTTAATGAAAATATAGATAATTTCACACAAAAAATTTAATATTAGTACACATAACTTTATTTTGAACATATGAAATAAAAAACTAAATACAATTTATTTGAGGTAATCTAGGTTGGCATGTAATACCAGTCATTTTCACAACATTAATGAGAGGGCTGTCACTGTTTGTCCTTGACAATATTTTGAATATTTAATGTTTCTATACACTCACCCCCCAGGATGAGAACCCCTGCTTTAACCGACAACGTAACAATTTAACGACACTCTACGAAAATTTCTTTTTTTTTATATTCATAATGAACAAAGCAACATTTCTGCATCAATATTTCAAAGTTCCAATCAAATTACTAACTCACAGATTGTTATTATAAGTTTTTATGATTAAGTGTCATGTCTACATGATTGTTTGTAAACGCTGGACGACTTGTTGCATATTTAGTTTTAGTCGGTTAAATCATTACCATTTACTTGTAAACCAGCCTTTAAATAATTTTTATTACAAACAATAAATTGCCACATTCTAGTCCAACAGAAGTGACATAGTCATGTTACATGAAAACTTGTTTTTTGTTTCAGTCAAATTTTTATTTTCAGACATTGAGTCGCATATATTAAATAAACGGATGTTTACTGTATTTGGAACAATACAACTTTAAAACAACACATAGCTTTATCTACATTTATAAAAAGTCTCGCAAAAATTTTAGGTAAAGAGTAACACGCTAACAAAAATATGATCTTACCTTTCGGTAAATACTTTTTGAGTGCTTCAGGAACGGTTATCCCAGTCTCCGTCTGGAAAGTTTCGAGGATTGCACAGATCACACGTGTGGTGGCACAAGCGGTGGCGTTCAACGTATGAACATATTCAGTCTGAAACAAGATAAATGATAAGACGAATGCTTGACGTTCATTTTGCTACAGTCAACAGCTATAGGATCACTTGTTTGTTGTTGATTTTCTCAGTAACCAATAAAGGTATCCTGGGCATTTGTAAGTTGGGATAAATGCCCAGGTATTTATACAATTTAAAAATAAATTGGTAAGGCAACAGTTTCATAAATACTTTTTAAACTGATATATTGTATTGATTGGAAAATTGGTTATGCCCTCTTTAATGGGTTTAATACTTTAAATAGGCTTATGAATAATACATAATAGGCTACAGTAACTATTGAAAAAAAATTATAAATAAATAAATTGGGTTAATTAATGTGAAATGAATTATAAAAGTATAATTCCCTTATATTAGGTAGTGGTTAGGGTAGAAATGAACCTGTAAAAATTATAGTTATTTTTCTGTTTAGGCTTATTTCTGTTCTTGTCAGTAAAATTCATATTGAAACTATAATTACCTGATAATTGACTCATATTGAATATCCAAATGTAACAAAATATATTTCCGTTACCAGTATTTTAATAATTTATTGTATGTTAATCTTAATAACATGTTTTAAATATTTATGCCCAAGAGTACATATTTGCTTAACAAATTTAATTACTCTCCTATTTAGTTACCTTCCATAATTTTGTTATGGTATATAGAAGCTATGATAATTATGATTATTAGCAATATTAAGTTATTATAACATGTTTTTTTGACAAAAGCCCTACTGAAAATATCAATTTTATCTCATTTTATTTTAACAGTGCAAAGTTTATTCATGTAAATGTACATTTAATAACAGTTTTTGTGATATTTTATAAGCTCTACTAATTAATTATTAAAAGCACTCAGATTAAAGCTATACTTAGGTACTCGTTTGTATCCTATACATAAGGCGGACCTTCAGCAGGCGAGCAATCCTAGCACAACTGTATGTGAACACTCACTGAAATATCGAAACACTCAGCCTAAATGAAAAGTCTCTCCAGCACGAAACTCAACACACGTATAGACCTAGTGGAGGTAACTAAGAAACTTCTAAATATAATTTATTCCAATTTCAACCAATAAAAAAATTTCATAAAAAATTCAAATTTGCTATTTTTTATCTTAAACTGAGACCTGGTTCAGATGTGAAGATCAAGAGACTCATTCAGGTAATACATGTTCAAAAAGACAAATTCAATAAAATTTAATGCAGCTCCAAGTACATTGTGTTATACAGAGTGTCAACTCTTATTTTAAAGGATGTCCACTTAGAATAACCTGGTGGCTTTAAAATTGTGATAACATTAGCCATTTTTCCAATATGGCGACCAACTTAACTTTTTTAACCGAAACCTCAAATTTTTATTACATTTTCTGTTTTATGTGTAACTTTAAGAGTTTTTATACTTTGCTTTATTATAAACAACCGTTTAAATATAAATTTATTTTTGAAAGACTACAGCAAATTGGGGGTTGAAGATAAAAAATAATTTTTGATTTAAAAGATGCTTGAAATGACATATCATATCTAATCACACTATACAAATTACAAACTAAAAACATAATATTTTAATGGCCGGTTGAGAGTTATCGTTGTAAAACTTGAAACTGTGAGCTTTCTTAGTGTGACTTGATAAAAATATCTTTTGAATTATTTTTTAGCTTCTAGCTCAAAGTTGCTGTAGCCTTTCAAAAATAAATTTCAAGTCAAATTTACTCGAATACGGTTGGAGTTATAACCTGTATGTTATCAAAATGTCAATGTTGTGCCCCATGTTTGTGGTCATAGCAAAATTTCCAACTAAAAGATCAGGCTGAAAATACACCAAGTATAGACACGCAGCTTGTTAAGTAGCAGGAATGGGAAAACACATAAGTGCGCCAATAGCCTAACTATGATAATGAACATTAGGCTAAAAATGTTGTTCTTGTAAGTGGGTAGTTTCTAGCAAAAATATGCATAACCCTAATAGTAAATGTGGTTTAGTGTTTCTAGTTTATGTCGATTGCTCACCTTTGCATTCATTTCGTTAGTCTGACCGTAACGGATCTGAAGGTTTCGGGACTCGTAATCTAGACAATTACTGCAAGAAACGAGCTTTCTGAAAGCACCTGTACAAATAAATAAATGATTAAAAATATTCGAATTGTCAATACATTTATGTTGACACGTTGAAAATGAATTATGATATAAAGGCTTGAAATGCCAATTTCTGAGCCATACCCGTTGAGTCATGAGCCAACTGTCAAAAAACACAAAGACTAGGTTACACAGACTGTAACTATCGCACACAAGACAGATGGTGTGTAGTAGTGGTGGGCAAAACAGGTCATTTTAAAAATTCAGATCATTTGGATTAGTTCGCCAATAGGACTTGTTCATTCGGATCACTAACACACACAAATCTCTATTTTTCATTTTAAAATTTTTTGTTCGTTTGTCATGCATGAAACATACAGTTTAAAAAAATATTTTCCTTTTAACTGCTACATAAAACAAAAACAAAAACAAATAGACACGTTTTTTATTTAAATAAATTATATTTGAGAAATAAATGTACTCAAATTGTTTTTATCTAAATTACTTAAAACTATTAAAGCATTTACATTGGTATTGAAATGGCAATG
The DNA here is from genome assembly GCA_018207615.1 of Philaenus spumarius. Lineage (NCBI taxonomy): Eukaryota > Metazoa > Arthropoda > Insecta > Hemiptera > Aphrophoridae > Philaenus > Philaenus spumarius. The sequence goes on from JAGFPH010002814.1 coordinate 64,162, forward strand.
TTGTAATGCCACAACAAGCATTGGTAAATTGCAACTTTTATTTTAAAAAAAATAAGCGAAATAAGGATAAAAGAATATACTGGATTAGGCCAACATTTACACAAGATACGTTTCATTGTGATACGAACCCAGAGTCAAATGGCATTCTACTGATCTGAGATACAAAAAAACTTGACTACTGACCGGATCGAAAGGAACGATGAATGAAATAACCGAATCAGTCTTATATGGTCTTTCCTTTCGGGTTATGAACTATCTTCTTTACGTAGATTGCAACCTAAATAACTACATTGTATTGTTATTAGTTTTCCTATTAATTTTTAAGTTTGTATTTTCATTTCTTATAGGCCTAAGTTAGAAGTTAAGAAAATATTCGTAACATGTAATTTATTTAATCTGGCTCAGTAGGTGATCCGGGTCATAAAAAAATCAAGATATAAATCTATTGGATCCCTCTCTTGGACCTGTTCATTATGAACAAATCATTCATGATCCACCTATCCCTATGTAGAACACTAATATATTTTTTAAATGCCCTCCTCTGGTTAAAGAAAGTTGACATTCCTTTGGTCCGAGGCCAAAAATATGGTTGGTTGGAAAAAATGTCATATGCAGTTTATTGGAAAATATGCTGAAAAATCCCAAAAAATGTGTTACAGTAGATGTTTGGTAAACAAATCATTAGTTGCCTTGCATTGAAGCTATTTTAATGTTTGTGGTATCAAAATGTTAAAAATTAATTTGTCTATAAAACCTACTAATTTGTATGTTTCAATCATATTTTTAAAAACATTTTCATGTGGTAAATTGGGTGTTTGTTTTTGTAAAATTTAAAAAAAGTGTGATTGTAATATTTTTGAAAGGAAAACTAGAAATGTTTTTACCGTGGGAAACATTAGAAATTGAATCCTTATACTATTTTCCATATGTGAAGAAGTAAAAAGTAAAAATTAACATAGGCCTAACTAAACATACTTAGAAAAGTTATTTCATTTTATTAGTGAGTGTTTTTATTATTAAAAATTAAAATATAATTAATTATATTAAAACCAAAAAATGTATCACTAAATGACTAAAATTTAATTTGAAAACACACAAACTTTAACCTCACTAAAAAGGCATGGTAAAAAACAACCTTGTATGTTCACAAACATTTTACTAATATATTACAAGCAGCATGAAATTTCATTATTATTATTGTTTAACACTCACAACTAGATCACTAAATAACTCAAATATACATTTAGGTGCAATAAAGAACATTAAAAAGATGAAAAACTAATGTTAAATTCACCAGTAAACAAAACATAAACGAATGACAACTAAAAAACTGCGCAGTTAGATTACGTCAGCTGTCTGATCAGCTGGCATTTTTAAATCGTTTAAAAAATGTCAATAAGCACTTATAATGATTAAATTAAGGCTTACACTAATAGATTATATTGTTGTGTACACAAAAATGACCAATTTATATGCAAATAGTTATTTACATAATTATAAGACTGAAATAATCTTGGCGACAATAGATCGGTGCTTGGGATTTTTCACGTAACACTCAGGCGACGGTACATCGTCGCCATGGGATTTTACGCATACTTTTCAATCGACGATAGATCGTCGCCCTGGGACCCAAAGGGTTAACAAGGAAACAGAAACTTTTCAGTGATGACAGCCATTCAAATTCAGTTTGTATTATTTATTTTAAGAGATACACAAAACTGAACTCAACTAATAAACTCAGTAAACTGTAATTTATTTTTTATATGCGAAAAACCTTAACAGCTATTATCGCCTGGAAGTCGAAGAGCATTTACATAATGTTCATAAATTAATAAGTAAATTGAGATATCTACAATCACACACAGGTACAATATTGAAACATTTAATTTACACACACTACTGAAACTAGTCAGAAATAACGATAAAATTTTAATTATAACTAAATAACAAGGTAATAAATCTTAACATTGCATATGTGTTATGTAAAATATATAGTTTGGATAAAACGGCAAGTATTTTATCAACTGATGGAGAAATGCTAACACCATATTAATGGTTTAACTGTATCATTTACCATTTGCTGTAACGTATAATTTTTTAAAAATTTTCCTTATAATTTTAATGCCAAAAGGGCATATGTTCACTCTAATTGAAGCAGTGAATTTTAAAACTAATCTTAAATTTATACAACAAATTTTATTTGCCAAACATTTAAGAATTGTTCACTATATATTCAACTCTTGTTCACATTGAAAATTTGTCAGTTTTGAATTGAGTAATTAAATAATGCACAAGACATACGCTTTTAAAATAATGCCAACTGCATAGATTACTAATACAATAATAAATTGAAATTTGTCCCAAATTATACACTTTGCCCCAAAATGCAGAAAAATACATTTTAAGAAACAACTATCCGATTGCAGAATTTAGGTATATGGAAAACTAAATGTCCAACATAGAGCCTATTCCATTTCAAGACCTTATTCTACAACAAATACTAACAAATCCAGGCCTGGAACTAAGTACTCAAAACAATGTAAATTAATAATATACAATTACACAAATTGGAATAGCAAACTACAGGTTAAAAACGGCCCTGCCTTCATTATTTTTAGGTTAAAGGACTAACGTAATAAAATAGGCCTCTAGGCTTTTAGAAAGAAACTGTAAAAGCATACAATTGTTTTTGTCGTGTTTAAAAAAAAATAGGTTAATTTTACTACAGTTAAATGGAAATATATTTGTATAAATGGGTCCGTACAAAACTGATAGATCTCAATTTTCTACATTGACCCTACTACACTGGCTAGCAGAACACCAAACACTGTTCATTGAACATAAATAAAATCAGAGAACTGGTTCAGCATATGTTTGCTCAGTGCAGACGCACCTTATCATTCGTGCTAAATGACAAATTATTAAGAACTTAACATTCGCGGGTACTCAGCTCAGATATTTGTGAATTTGTATTATGAAATTAACAATAAGAGTAACTTCAACTTCTCGAGAAAACAATAAATAAAATAAGTGTTCATTGATGGGAAGTCTTATATTTAAAATAGAAATCAAAAGCCGCGACATTTCCATACATGAAAGTTAAAAAAGGAAATATCTGTTTTCCAAGTAACTGCATGTCAATAGATAGTTTCAGCCGCCAACAACCAAATAAACTTTGTATTTGTTTACAGTTTTAATGCTTAATAAACATATTTCTCAGTTCAACCAATTTTCTTCACTTTATTAAAATCCCAAAAAAGCCTAACCTCCTGTTTTACATCGGAAGATAGCTTCAGTATTCAGAAAAAATAATCTAGTCAATGTTAAGGCGCTGCTCTACAAGTTACCTGCTCCTGTTTTAAAATAGTAACCTTAAAACCCACCAACGGCCATATGACACCATGACACCATGTTTCACGGCGCAAACGCAACAATCTAGACAATGGCGAGACCTTTGCATATATTTGCATAAACGATAATTTAACCCACTTAAAATTATCCAATCGTAATAAAACTGGCACCATTGGAAAGGAAATGAATTAAACTTTAATTTTTGTATTTACAACTTTTTCGTAAAACGTATATTTACATACGTAATCATCGTTTTAAAATATGCATATCGGGCTACAGCTATTTCCACGCGCGAATCTGCATACAATTGTACTGTTATTTCCCACTTTTTAGACGTATTTCTCCGCCTACACTAATATTTATTTGGCAATTATAACGATACCTTTCGATTCGTCATGATTTTATCTTTCTGTTGGTGTCTTCCAATCAGATGTCACTGTAGAATTACTGTTTCATTCAAGAGATACTGTAAACCCTTGCGATTGGACAGTCTCTCAACCAATAAACAGGCCATTTTGTCAACAGATATTGTGAAGGCTACGCCTTATGTTTTGACAGATTGCTTTACACCATTTTGTAGAGCAAAGTCTGAAGTTTCGAACAGTGTCAAGTAATCCAGAAATAACCGGTTTTGTGTTTGTCTAGACAGCAGTGGAAAGTGGCATTGTGGTGAGAACGCCTAGGGCGTTTGTTCCCACGCTATTCAAATGTCCCGTCCTACATGCACGTGTGGACTGGGGACTTTTTATTCGATTGATGTCTTTTTGTTATTCAAATAAATATAACTCAAACACTTTTGTGAACTAAGGAAAGACAAGTATACCGTTCTTTTCTTTGATTTATCCTCTACACTTTGTTATAATAATATTTCATTTTTGGTCAAAGCATATATTAGTAAATGACGTTACAATCTAGGCCTAGGTTTGTTATTAGTAGTGTACTTGAAACATAAAAACTGTTTTTTTTTTTCAAAATAAAAAATTTGAAATTGATATATGTTTTTATACAGTTCTATTTAGAACTAAATTACAAAACTTTTTTACGCTTACTGTTTACTATTTACTCCATGTTTACTATTTTTTATGTAGGTCTAAAGTTGAACTTTTTCCTTTCGTTACTGAACATTTTTTGTTTCTTGAGCTAATAACTTTTACAATTTCAAAATAAACTAATTTTTAGTGGCATATTTGAATTCTTTGAAGTTTCTTCTACAAAAAAGCTATTGAACACATTTGGATTGGGGTTCATTTACTATTTTTGGCGAATTTTTAAAAATATGCTTGCAAAACGCTAAAAACGGGCTGGCCAATTTTAGCTTTAAAGCAGGCCGTTCGTGGGTTAAAAATAAAAATTGTTTCAACTACTATCATTGAAGGGTTCATTCTCAAAAATGTACATCAAACATAATGATATAACACATTCAAACAATACCCAACTCAGGCACGTTCCACAACTTTTTCAATATTAAAAACATATTGAATTTAGGGGAATGAAATAAAGCCCATATCTTAAAACTTCAAGTGAGAAAGTAAGTCGAATGGGATGTCAAATAAGCTTTTAAAGTTAATTTTTTTTTTTTGCATTTAAACTTTGGTAATATCATTTTTATGTTTTGTATTGCCCTTTTTGTAGGTAACAATAAAGTATTATAATTAGTAAAGTAAATAATGTTAGGAAGGTAGGTTTCAATAAAAAATGTCAAAGTAAGAAACATCTGGCACATTATTTGTTTTAAACTTTCATGCAAAGATTATTTTACCAATTATGTTTTTTAGAAATTATTTTTTGTTTGTTTAAGGATTCCTCCTTCTTTTTGATTTTTAATCAATAATGTTGAAATGTGGACACAAGACTTTTCTCCAATGCGAAGATGTTCTGCAATTGAGCACGAGTACTCCCGCTTAGGAACCGATTTCTTTAAAACTCATTTTTGTAAAATTACGAACTGCAAGGATGTCGCTAGCTCTGAGATTTGATCTTGGTCGCCAATCATGAATTTCATTTGCCACGCTTTCTAGCCCAACCAAACACTTGGACTTAGTCAGTATAGCATCCTTAAACTGAGCCTTCAACGCTTTCCTTTGTTAAAAACTTAATTATTATAATTTTTTGATAAATGGGTGATGGAACCTCTTACTAATGATGACTGTACTGAAGAAGGAACTGAGAGAAACAGCCCATTAATAGGGTTCCCTCACTCATAACACATTGACCAACAACGTTTTGAGGGAACTCTGCAATCACGCTTGGGATTTACTTAGTTTAGTTAGTTGCAAATACATTTTAATTCTACTATCAGAGTTCAGCTAACATGTTGGCAACAAACCTACTAAATAACAAGTAAAATACAAATTTTAAAACCCTCGAACGGCTGAACAGATTTTATTTAATCATAGCTATAAAAACAGTCTCGATCAAGTCACCTTTCAAATAAAAAAAACTAAATTAAAATCTGTTCATCCGTTTGCAAGCTATTATGCCCCAGACAGATAAAACTTATAACACCCCTCGGGGGATAAAAAACCGCAATAATAATGACTTACCCGTTCCAGGGAACCACCCCTCCAAATCGAGCTTCTTGGAAGCAGCATGATGTAATGCTCCCGAAACAATGTTCACTATTCTAAACGCAATCCCTAGCTTCTCATAGAATTCTTTAGAATTGTTGATCATTTCTTCCATCATGTCGTATGACAAGTTTTCGTGTGGGGAAGTGATGGTGAATTGTTCGATCTAAAGCAATAAAACAATTTTTTAAATCCATACTAATAGCAAATAGTAAGGTTACGTACATTTCAGGAATTGTGAAGTAAACATATATTTATAACCTTCTTGATTTTTGCAGTCAAATTATTAGGATATTGTAAATAATATTTCTTACCATTCATTTTTGTAGGGTGCCTACATGTTTCACCGCACTATTTGGCGACATCTCCAAGGCATAAACTAATCCACTTGTTTCGTCAACATGCTATTGACGACTCACACATGCATATTTATTACATATACAACACACTAAAGATTGAAACATTTAACCCCTTACCAGTTTCCTTTTTCGCTCAAAATTACATTTTTTACATAAAAACAATGTTAGAAGCATACTGTTGCAATAATACTATTGTTAGGGCTAAGCTAACCTAGCAACAAACAATGAACTTGGAAAAACTAAAAAACAAACTGATTGCTATAAAAACAATATATAAACTATAAAACAAACAAAAATTAACTTCCACTTTTTCTCTCTTTATTTACTAAAAACAAATATAACTTTATAAGAAACACTCGCTGAACTCTATAATCATTGCAATTATTTTAGTGACTAACAATATGTGTCAAGAATGGAATATTAGGACAGAAATCAAAATAAAACCAGATGATATTGCTGTGTCGGAATAATACGTCAGCAGCTGTTTCTGTGCACTATGTGTGTGGCGTAATATTCCGCCTCAAACCTACAAGGGTTTAACAAAGCCATTGCTTTGGATTGTTGTGGTCTAGACCTATATATTGACACTAAAAATGCCACCAAGTTGAAGAGGTTAATAAACATGTAAGCTAACTTCAGCAATATATGGTAAGACGATGAAAAATGCTAGTAAAAAAGTTAATTATTTATCTACAACGTTACATTGTTAATCTGCACCTAAACTAGGGTCCTAGTTTAAAAAAAAAAGTATGAATTAATAATAAGTGATTTCACTCATAAAAATATAGCATTCCATAAAAAATTTACTTGTAACTTGTGATTATTGCTACAATATAACAAGCTACTCCATATATTCAAGTTACAAGTAAGTATTGCTTTTAAAATTACTAGTGTTTTATTCCACAGAAGTATTAGCAGCAAGTAATACATGTAATTTGTAGCCAGTTTTACACCGGAGAATAGAGTTTGGTAAGAAGTATTATTTGTGGATATGTTTTATTTTCAAGCATGATAATGAAGGATTGTGTAATAGATGATCAAATATCCTATAAGTTGTATATCATCGATTAGACCGATACAGGACCATTTTAACCCTTCCCTTCCGCTCACACTGTAATGCTACATACCCCCAAAAAAATTAAGTTTTAAATAAGTCAACGCTAATTTAAAAAAAAAATTTTATTATGCCAAAAAATGAGACATGGGAGGAAAAAATAGTTTTAAAATCAAAATTGGTTTATTTGACAGCAAAATAAGTAAAAAAAAACACTACAAAATTAGAAAGAATCAAGCTCGTGAAACCCACACTGCTTTTATTACTTATTGTGTAGTTAGGTTATTATAAAATATTGAAAGAATTGAAATAAAAACATGAATGAAAAAAGAAAACAACAAAATAAAAACAATAAAACAACGAACGCAGTACAGTTTCGCACGGAGTCTGCAAGTGAACTGACTTAAACGATTCGTCTACAACGTTAGCGTTGCTCCAATCAGAGCGTGACTGTTGTAACGCGCTAACTTATTTGCTCCTCCCACAACAGTTGGAGGGCGGAGTCGATCGCCATTATGTTTTTTAACCAAGAAATATGTTACCCAATAACTGCTGCACTCAAACGGCAAAAGAGAAAACTACTTAGTCCTAAAAATACACTCAATGTTTAAAAGCGAGTTTATTTGTCCATAGCGTTTTGGGGAAAGTCAAACTTGGCGGTTATATTGTTCGACAGCGCGGGAAGGGTTAATACTGAATTTAGTTTAGTAAGTGTTTTAGGTTAAGTCCTACTGCTATTACTGTGCAAACGATTGTTTAACGAACATAGTGGGTTTAGGCTTTAATGACAAATTAACCGATATCAAGCTTTAGAGCCCCATCAATAGATTTAAATACTAGGATCTCGATACGCTAAACTGCTGTTGTTAATAGGACGGTGCAACATATAGCAGGCTCCGTGTATCAACGTTTAGTGTGGTAGAGGTGGCAGGCGTGTCTATTGGCACGGTCACTAAACTCTGGAAAGTTTAATATGCTCACTGTCTTGTCAAAGCCACCCTCACTCAGTCTCATTCACAACTGATCTGAAATAGCGGCAACTACTAGTAAAAAAAAAACAGCAGCTCTTTTTCTAGAAAGAGCGTCATAAAACAGAAGAATTTGAAGGACTAAAATTTTTCCGTCACAGTACATATGTGACTTTTCTTTGATACAATATTAGTTTTGTATCACTGTACAATGTGTAGTTTTTGTTAATCTATAAGATTTCATCAGTTTGTATTCTTTTTCCATATTTCTTTGCATAGTACTGTATTTGTAGTCATTGTACTTCGTAATTAAAGATGGGTCGATTCTCAAATATATGGATTCCGATTCCATGAAATCGATTCCCGATTCCAATGACCATAAAATTGTAAAGGGGAGTAAACATTGTTATTTAATTTTAACTGCATGGTTCTTTGACGTTAATGTTATTTTTTAATATTGTTATCGAACTAAGAGGAACTTGCATAATACTGCTGATTTGGATTCATTAAAAATTGTATATGTATATATTTTGTCACTATACTGCACCGAAAAAGCTGTTTTCTATCTGCATAGACCAGGGTAAAAGCCAAGGGACAAAAAAAAATATCATGCATAATTCCCGGTTATCAGTAAATTGTAATCGCATTCCCGGTAATTTTATCGCTTAACACTCCGAGTGGCAACCCGCACAACAACTTGTGGCAACCCGCACAACCCGTGGAAAACACAACTTGTATTTAATATTTTATCCACAATTTTTTTTTAAGTTTTACTTATTTACCTTAACGAAGCCAGGTACAACAGCTGTAAACAAGTTTTCTTATTTATCTGATCGAAGCTAGCCGGAACTATCATGCTCGCACGGAAAAACCCTATTTACCTAAACTATACAGAAACTATAGTCAACCGCACAAACACAATGAGGTAACAAACTCGTAATCAACCTCGCTTAAAATGTCATAATTATAACTTTAAAAACATTCATACCATAACCTATCAAATAGAATTACGCGCACAAACGTAGTAGAGGTGTGTTGGAAGTACTGTAATCAGTATTTTGTATTCGTTACTTTGCAGACACACAAAGTAATCGTTACTAACGGCTCAAAGTAGCGGTTATGGCTACTTCTGCTACTCAATTGTACTTTGGTGCAATGTAGATTCTCGAAATACTTCGAATCCACATTGTGAGTCCAGTCCAGTACTGATAGCGCATTCGCAGTAGCCCCGGTAGCAGTGGAGTTGGAATGAAATGGAATGTAATGAGGAAATATAAACCCGGCAATCGCGTACACGAACATATTTGCAGATATCGGTGGCCGGGCGTGACCTTCACGGAATCGACTCGATGCCGATTCCAGTGCCGAGAATCGGTGGAATCGACTTTTGGAATCAAGAATCGACCCATCCCTATTTGTAATGTACCTTTTCACCTCAGCTATCCCTAAACACATGATGTTATGTTGTCGCGAACAACATGCCGTACTGTAGAGCCCTTTTTTCCGAAAAGTCCGTATTATCAGAGTTTTTAGCTAGCCGAGGTTAAGTCCACAATACTTCGATTAATCTAGTTCCTACTGTAATCCTATGTTTTGTTGGGTAATAAACACCCGATGTTGCATAATTCTTCTCCAGAATCCTCTTTAACGGCTTCGGACAGTTTGTCGGTGAAACTACCAAAACTATCAAAATTTTGTAACAATATATTTTGCTGCCACTTTTCTAAAGTCAACTCAGTTGTTTTGTGAAACACCAATATTACCAGTATTAAATTACTAGTCTTAAAGTTTTGTGAGATAAAGATCAAGAGTTTCTCTGTGCTCTATGAATCAGCTTATAGGTTACAGTTCTACAAATGGCTGTCGCTCTTCTCAGGGTGCAAGCAATCCTATTCACATATAAGATGACCCAGTACTCTAAACTATGTTATGATTATTTACAAACCTTCTCGAACTGGCAAATTACACGTGTGTCACTGCCGTGGGATCCCACTTCTTGCTTGGAGCAAATTGACTGACTGACATAACGGATAGGAAGTTTACTTTCAGGGATCCCCTGATCTTGATGCAAAGTGGCGAGGAACTTTTCCTCATTTTTGACATCCTCGTCTGGTTTATCATTTTCCTTTCTAGTGACCTTGAAAGAATAAAATAAAAACATACTTTAAATTATATTTTGTTAGAATGTAAATATATATTCTATAAAAAATTTAATAAAATGTTAGTCATAAAAATAATATTTCTTACAAATTATACAAATAAACATATGTCATGTAACTGTGATCGAATTTTACATGACACCACGGGGTTAGAAGTTTCAAGGGACAAGAAAATGGACTTTGATCTTTCACAGATCAAAGCTACAGATGTGTGTTAATACGTTGGATCAGTTGTAACTAGTATTGGTCCACATGACTTATAAAAGTGGTCAGCAGTTTTACCATGTTTTAAAAACTTAATATTTTGAGGAATAGGTGAACAGCGTAAGGAAGGTATTTATATTTTTGTCTAATCTAATGAGACAAAGCAAAACCAATCATCGTGTGTTATGGAGTTTTTCTCTCCAGTTTTCCTATTTCAGGGTTCATACAGGTTTTTCAAAAAGAAATTCCAGGACATTTCCAGGACAAGATCTTGATTTTCCAGGGCACTTAAACCACACAATTCTACGGTAAAAAGTATTTTTTTTTTTTAGATACGGTACAGCTCTGGAACGCCAAATACATGTCATGAAAAGTGATGAGATGGTATGCAAACAATGTTTTGTTTTGTTGTTTTATGTCCGAACCAAAATATGCCGGATGAGAACAAAACCTCTTTAAAAAACAGTAAATAACTGTGAATTTTGGAACTTAAGAAAATTATTTTACAGAATTGTCAAGGACTGATGTTACTGATGAACTGCAGTTTATATTTTAAATAATTAAAATATGTGAAGTGAGCGTTAACTAAAGAATATATGAAATTGAGTCATTGAAATATTGTTTCCTGGATGGGGTTTGACCAATGGTATAAATATATTTTTATTGAAAACAATTTACATTATTGAATTACTAAAGAAAAGAGAAAATTTGTGTAATCTTTAGCTTGTCAACTAACATGTTGAGATAACCCAAACATTACAAAATAGATACCACCACAACAACAGAATCTAATTAAGTTAATTTGTCAAAAATTGTCTCAACTGATGATTGTTTCTTTTGTAGAAAAACTTTAACAACTTGTAATATTATGATAAACCAGTTTCTTTGATTTTATTGTACACCCAATCATCCTCCCATATATATTTAAAATTTAACGGTAAGACTTTCTCCACCGATGGAGAAAGTCTAACTATTAAATTTCAAAACTACTATTGTATGAGTTTTCAACAACCTGCATCTCTCATCTTAAATTTTGATTAGGTTTGAATGGTTAAAACTAGTTACATGTACGCATGGTATACATAATCAGATCAGTCAATAAAATTTAGAAATGAAATCGGTATTTTGTAATCGAGGGGAAAATTCCAGGACAGAAACCTAATTTTAAAGGACATCAAAGAAAATTCAAGGATAATCCAGGTTTTCCAGGACGCGTATGAACCCTGTATTTCTGTCTAATCTAAAGAAGTTCCTATCAAATAACCTGAACCCCAATGATATGTAAATAAAGCGAATGAGGAGCATATTCAAAACTTTTAACAGTTAACCGAACACCGATAGAATATAAAAAACTGATTACACATTTACTTTAATTGATAATCATACATTTTTTTAAATCTTATAAAAAGTTTGTCTACAATATAGAAAAAATTAAGTATTTAAATGTAACAACAACAACAAATGGATTTTGATAACAAATTCAAAATGTTATCAAAAGTTTAGATGTCTATAATTTAGAACAGCGGTTCCCAAACTGTGGTACGTGTACCACTAGTGGTACGCAGGAACGTTGCCAGTGGTATGCGAGCATAATTAGGTTAAGAGAGACAACGCATAGTAGCGCAATGGCGAGCGAGCAGCGACAGGGTAGAGATGGGTCGTTCACGAGTGAATGAATCTAAAAGAACGAATGTTAGATTGAATGAGTTATTCAGTTGTTCACATAAAAGGAACGGTCGGTCTCGGTCACCTCTTGCAATTCAATTTCTCTTTCTTCGCCCCTATTCATCCCCACTCTCATGCTCTCGCCCCACCCAACTGGTATACTTCCTTGGCTCTGCGTGTCCTTCCAGTCACCAGTCTACATAGTTAAAGTGATGTTTTGTGTGGTTTGTAATTTTATTTCTCAGTCAGTGTGAATTAAACCAAGTACAATAATATTAAAGTGTTAATTAATGGATAGAAATGGATCCACGTGTGTTAGTTCTAAAAAAGCAAAGAACATTGTCGCCGGAAAAAGAAAAGCCTGGCACCATAGGCTCAAAAGTTGAGCAACCAAGCTGTTCCTCCTCATCCACGCCATTACTTCAAACTTGCGAGAAGAACATCAAATTATTAACACGTAAATATGATGAAAATATTTATCGTTTGGTTCTACTTTTATTGGAAATGTTAGTGAGCCTGTTCCACAATGCGTCATTTGTTTTGAAATTTTATCAAACCACTCCATCAAACCATCTCTTAACCCTACAACTGTCAATGTTAATGTTTTGCAACGCCAAATCATTTCGGTGCGTGTGCAAGCATATTTTCAAAAATTCGCCAAATATAGTAATTGTATACCAATCCAAACGTGTTCTATACGTTTTTTGTAGAGAAAGGTTAAAAAAATCCATATAAGTAATTAAAAAATTTATTGATGTAAAATTGTAAAAGTTATTAGCTCAAGAAGCAAAAAATGTTCAGTAACGAAAGGAAAAAGTTCAACTTTAGGCCTACGTAACAAGTAGTAAACATTTTTTGTAATGTTTTCGTATATGTAAAAAAGTTTCGTAATTTAGTTCTAAATAGAACTGTATAAAAACATTTATCGATTTCAAATTTCTTATTTTGAAAACACCATTTTTTATGTTCCAAATACATGATTGCTAAAAAAACCGCCTAGTTTGAAACGTAATTTACTAATATATGCTTTGCCCAAAAACAAAATATTATTATAACAAAGTGTAAAGAATAAATCAAAGAATTGAACTGTATACTTGTATATTACCTTATCATAAAAGTGTTTTACTTAGAATCAATTGAATTACAAAAGTGAGATGAAACAAATGAAACCTCGTGAGGACAAAGGAAATTCAAAATATGACCGTTGAAGACAATGGAAACAGCCTTGTTTTGCAAACTCAAGCGGTAGTATGAATTCTGTGCAAATATGAACTTTCAACTGCTGTTTGAATAACATCTAAAAAGTCAAATATAGTTTGCTTAAACCAAATGAAAGATTGAACTTTGGTCTATAAATAGATATCAAAAAGTCTATTGAAATAATTTGAATTATAAAAGATATCTCGAACGCAAAATGTGTTGTTTTATTAGTTGAAATCTGCTCAATTGCAAAGGTTTACAGACAATCCCATATCTTTGGAACTATTTGTCCGATTTTTGATTGGATGGCAGTTTCAGATAGGTAAAAGTGTGATGAATCCTTCAGTATACAGATATAACTCATAAAAAATAACGGGCGGGCTGTAAGGAGAGACATAGAAACGGGAATTAAAGGTAGTTTCGGCGCATTAAAATTTGCGCAACATTGGCTTTTAGAAAACTCAAAAACTGCAACGATGATTACGTATGTAAATATACGTTTTAGAAAAAACTTGTAAATGAAAAAATTAAAGTTTAGGTCATTTCCTTTCCAACGGTTTATTATTTATTGCGATTGGATGATTTTTAGTGGGTGAAATATTCAACTCAAGTTGTCACAGACTACACAATTCACTACGGCAGGGCGTTGAGACCACTCAATTTGAGTGGTCTGACAGTTAGAGGGTTAATGCGACATTTTGACACCAAGCATTCTAATCTCAAAAACAAGTAGATAGAATTTTTTAAACGGAAGGAGTCTGAGGTGAAAGTAAACAAAGGAGCAATCGCATCATTTACGGGGTTGAACACTAGGGCTGTTGAAGCTCCTTACAAGGTTAGTCTTAGAATTGCACAACAACTAAAACCTCATACAATAGGAGGGACTTTAATTTTACCAGCAGCTAAGGACATTGTCTCAACAATTATAGGAGAAAAAGAGGGAAAACAGCTTGATGCGGTTTCCTTATCTGATAATACAGTTTAAAGAAGAATATCGGACATAGCTTCAAATGTAAAAGACATTTTACTTCTTAAAGTGAACAAAAGCAAATACTTTGCAATTCAAGTAGACGAAACTACTGATATTACAAATAATTTGGCTCAGCTTTTGTGTTGTTTGCTATATAGACGAAAATAAAGTTGGTGAAGATATGTTATTCTGTGTATCTTTACCAGCTCATACAACTGGGGAAGATATAAATTTGGTAAACTGAATGAGTTTGTGCTCAAAAATGGAATGGATTGGAAGAAATATGCACAGATGGTACAGGAGCTATGACAGGACCTCAGAGTGGATTAGTATCCAAAATAAAAAAGAAAGCTCTACAGGCACAACATATTCACTGCAGCCTTGACAGCGAAGCGCATATAATGAAACGATGTCCTGCAGATTTGAAAGTTGTTTTGAACGAGGCTGTAAAAACAGTGAATTTTATTAAAAACAGAGCAGTGAGAATTCATGCCTTTTTTCACAATTAATGTGAAGAAATTTATAGTATTCATAAACAACTTCTGCTCCACACAGAAGTTAGATGGGTATTAAGAGGAAATGTGTTGACTCAAGTTTTTGAGTTACGGCACAAGATTAGATTTTTTCCAACAGATTCTGATTTTGAGCTCCGAGATCGCTTTACTAATAAACTATGGCTGTGTCGGCTGGCTTATTTGGCTAACATTTTCACAAAACTCAATGATGTCAACAGGAGTCTTCAATTCAAGGAACTTACAATACCCTGTTTCGTGTATGTGACAAAATTAATGCGTTGAAAAAAAATCAGCTTTATGGATGATGCAGTAAAGAAAAGCAAGGTTTCAGTTTCTCCTTCTCTCGGCAGCTATGCAGAAGAAAATTAGCTTTCACTTAATAAGACAGTACTTAGTGATATCAGTGACCATTGTAATGTGTTGAAGGAAAATTTGAGCAAGTACTTCCCAGAAAACTTGAAAGAACATTTATGGAAGAAAACCCCGTTTAGCAACGTCAAGAAAATGGCATTTACCAGAGAATTTCTCACCAGCTGAAAATGAGCAACTGCTGGAGTTGAATTGTGATTCAGATTTGAAGGAAGTGTTTAATCAAACAACCCTAGTTGACCTTTGGATTCAAAGACGCAATGTCTACTGTGAAGTCACCGACAGAGCAGTTAAATTTTTACTGCCTTTTTCAACATCTTACCTTTGTGAAACTGGGTTTTCTTCTCTCCATCAAAAACAAATACAGATTTGAAACAATACTGGTTAGTGTTGAAAATTACTTAGGTTTAAACTAAGTCCAATAAAACCAGACATTGCAAGTTTAAGCAAATCACTACAAGCTCATCCTTCTCATTAACTTGTGTAAGTAAAATACTGTGATTGCTTTCATACAAATGGTTTTTGAAATACAGTTTTTTTCTTTATCACGTTTATTTTCATTCTTGTATATCAAATGTTTATTTTGGTTTTAATAATAAGCTTACTTTTGCTTTCAAAATTAGATGTGTTGGGAGAAGAATGTAACATTTTATTTCGCTAATATTATCTAATAAAAAGTAGTGTTTGGTGTCGATTTGAACTTATTGATAACCTAAAATTAAATGCAGAGAATATTATTAAAACACTGTCTTATAATAATACTTGTTATTTTTTTTAAACTAAACAGGCACAAAAAATTTGTTTTTGATAAAAAAATTAGTTCCAACATTTTACATTGTTTTTAGCTTTTTAATAGGCTTCATTTTATTGTTCTAATAAATATTCTCAAACAATACAATGTCACCAATGGCATACTTGTCATTATTTTTATACTAGTGGCACGTGAAAATACTATTTCATATTAAGTGGTACGCCACCAAAAAAGTTTGGGAACCACTTATATAGAAGAAAATAAAAAAGTTAAAAAAATTAAATATATGTACAAAACAACATCAAGAAATGGTAGTTCTTTAAACTATTCAAACAACGAAAATATGAATTTATAAAAGGTTTTAAACGTGTAAATTGCATGTTTCCTGTTCACAAATAATCAACAACAATAAAATGATTGCAAGGTGCAAGAAATACATTGCGAACTCTCCACAACTATTTTGATTGGCCAGTTGGACAAGCACGTTATAAACGAACCTGATGAAGGGACAAAGTTTTGAACGAAAACAAGCGTTTCACTTGATGTAATTCAGTGAGTAGATGGCACTAATATAGCTAACTCATTTCTGTGTGACAAAACACTCTATGCTCCACACATACTTTGAGTGTCGATGACATCCTTTGAAGCCATTGTCGACCTTTCTTGGTCTCCCATTGATATCAATCAAGGCCATCTGGATTTGTATTGTAGTATATACTAAAACGTCAAAATGCAAGCTATTCTCTCTATAGAAGCCTTGTCTATTGTTTTATTTCAAAAAACGCGCACTAAAATGTAGGGTCTAAATAAATAGTGAAAAAGTTATTTATACCCAACACAAACTATAGTAAACTATTTGTATGACTATTTTGTAATGGTTTTATGCTGCTAAATATTAAACTAGTTACTTTGTTTCATGCAACAGAAATATGCTATGCACAAGTAAAAGTAACTCCTAATTATGAGTTCTACCAACACCACCTGTAATACAAGGCCTAAGCGCTCAGGCATGACTTCAGCAAAGGAATACAGCAGTATAGAAATCATTAATTTGCTTTATTAGATTATTTACAAGGTCAAACTATAATTTTGCACAAAGTTACAAATCATTTTCTGATTTAAATTATGTCTTTACAGGATTAATATATTTATTTGTATTCATATTTATCTATATAGGCTATTTGTATTATATTAAAAGAATATTTATATGTATAAAGATTTGATCTTGAAATATGAAAAGATAAAAATACCTTTCTTCTTTTTTTTCAAAATGCACTATTTGCTCTTTCTGAAGAATATACTACTTATACGAAAAACACCCTAACTAAAAAAGTCTGCATATTCTAATTTAAATTAGTAGTCTCTCAAATTGGGAGCTATTATATTTTTAACCCCTGACGCAAACAGAGGCATGTTATAAGTTTACATGTGTATCTATGTGTGCCATCGTAGCTCCCAAACGGACGAACTCATTTTGATTTAGTTTTTTTTTTTTTTGAAATGTGACTTGATCGAGAGTGTTCTTAGCTAGATACAAGAACTTCTGTTCAGCCGTTTGGGGGTTTTAAACATTTTAAATTTATAGGCTAATATTAAATCAAATAAGGTACATACAGTGTTTTTTAATTTGGTAATATTGATAATTATGAAAAAACAGACACTTTTTCTAGTTGGTGGGAATCATCTGTCAAGCTTTTCATCTAACACCGGGCCATGTGAGCTTCCATGTCTGTAGTAACAGTATTCTATATACATTATTTTATCTAATACAATTTTTCATAGAATGCTCTAGTTTTTTTTATGTGGATTTGAAAACATCTTAGCGGTAAATTAAAAATGTTTCCTGTGAATTTGTTTCTAATAGTTTTTTTAGTGAAAATACTTTTTTTTTAAATTATAAACTTCCTTTTAACCCCCAACACAAACAGATTCGTGTTATAAGTTTAAGTGTGTTAACTTCTCTACAATAATGGTTCAGTAAGTTTGTTGGTGGGATCAATAGTTTTGCAGATATGGAGGGGATAAAGTAAGATATTTTTGTAGGTATGGTTGAAAACGTGTTTAAATTAACAATTTCTCAACAATTTAGCTTATAATCATATTGCAGCAAAAAAAAAAAAAACATATTGAACGATTGTAGAGAATATATTTGTAGAGAATTTAACGTATTTTAAAAAGTTATTGAACAAACTAAGCTCTAAAGTGAAGGGTTTACGAGATATTTGCAAAAAACCTAGAAAACACACAGATTTTACACCTTCCACCCTCTTACTCCCAAACCTGACGCTATTTTTGTGGAGATTTTTTACCACATTTAGAGCAAAGGGTAATGAACAACTTCCAACAATCAGACCTTTGTTTTTTTTTTTGATTCGCCAGTTTGGTTTACTGTACTAAACCTCTTAAAGTGTTCAACATCTGCTGTATCAGTAATAATATTAAAATTATCAGAATTGTCTTCTTCTTCCTGCTGTAGGCCTAGAGCCAAAGTTTCATTATTTTCAAAAATTTGTTTGATTTGAATAATTGATTTGAAGTGTATACTGACCACCAGCTAATTGTCTGTATTGTCTAAATCTGTATTTGATTAAATCTGACTAATATATAATTCATTTTGAATTCTTCAAAACAATATTTACTTAGATTACTTATAAATTTACTTAATGGTTTCATAGTGTGGTAATTTAAAAAAAGCTGAACATCTTAACAATGTTTACAATGTGTCCCATATACTTTTGTTGGAGAAAGTATTGTTTTCTTCCAAATTTTTGAATTTGAATTTTTAGTGCAATTATCTGTTTTGGTGCTCCCTGTACCCCAAAAAATTGTTTAGTGGAATTATCTGTGTTGGTGCTCTGTGAAACCAAAAATATTTTTAGTGCAATTATTTGTTTTGTTGCTGCCTGAACCCAAAAAAGTGGTTTTTTGGTGATGTCTGTCCGTGTGTCTGTTAGGAAATGTACAGAGCTGGAGACCATACCAACGGTCCGATTTTGATGAAATTTGGTATGTAGGTGTAGTTCTGAAATATATCCAGGCATTTTTTCATTTTTTCAAATTTTTGATTTTTAAGGGGTTTTACCCTCTAAAAATGGCCAACAAACGAGAAAAATCTAAATTTCTCAAAAACATCTCTAACGATTTTGATAAAATTTGGCTTATTTGTAGCCCTTAATGTACCCTACCATATGCAAAAAACCGCATCTTTCTAAAAATTCTCGTTTAGGTAATAATAATAATAATAACTGATTTTTGTTGGTTTTTGGCCAAAAAGGGGGTTGTTTTTCAAAATTTTCAAAAAATTATTTCATGCATCTATAAAATCCTAATTGACATGTTTGGTGTAAATTTGTTCGAAATCGATAGAATAGTTTTTATAATAATAATAATCTATACTATTATATAACAATCTAATGGTGTCTGTCTGTGTGTGTGTTACTCAATCATATAAAAACTAATGGATGGATTTGAATGAAATTTGGCACACATATAGATCATGACCTGG
>JAGFPH010002814.1:90762-150065 GCA_018207615.1 Philaenus spumarius
TCAAGTTGCTTGCAACAGGTAGATAAGATTAACACAGGGCTGTGCACTCTGGAGTAACCTGTTTCATGAAACATGAAACTCAAGTTGCTTGCAACAGGTAGATGAGATTAACACAGGGCTGTGCACACTGGAGAAACCTGTTTCATGAAAGATGAAACTCAAGTTGCTTGCAACAGGTAGATAAGATTAGCACAGAGCTGTGCACACTGGAGTAACCTGTTTCATGAAACATGAAACTCAAGTTGCTTGCAACAGGTAGATAAGATTAACACAGGGCTGTGCACACTGGAGTAACCTGTTTCATGAAACGTGAAACTTAAGTTGCTTGCAACATGTAGATAAGATTAACACAGGGCTGTGCACACTGGAGAAACGTGTTTCATGAAACGTGAAACTTAAGTTGCTTGCAACCGGTAGATAAGATTAATACAGGGCTGTGCACACTGGAGAAACCTGTTTCATGAAACATGAAACTTAAGTTGCTTGCAACAGGTAGATAAGATTAATACAGGGCTGTGCACACTGGAGTAACCTGTTTCATGAAACATGAAACTTAAGTTGCTTGCAACATGTACATAAGATTTACACAGTTCTGTGCACACTGGAGTAACCTGTTTCATGAAACGTGAAACTTAAGTTGCTTGCAACATGTAGATAAGATTAACACAGGGCTGTGCACACTGGAGAAACCTGTTTCATGAAACGTGAAACTTAAGTTGCTTGCAACATGTAGATAAGATTAACACAGGGCTTTGCACACTGGAGAAACCTGTTTCATGAAACGTGAAACTTAAGTTGCTTGCAACAGGTAGATAAGATTAACACAGTGCTGTGCACACTGGAGAAACCTGTTTAATGAAACATGAAACTTAAGTTGCTTGCAACATGTAGATAAGATTAACACATGGCTGTGAACCTGTTTCATGAAACGTGAAACTTAAGTTGCTTGCAACATGTAGATAAGATTAACACAGAGCTGTGCACACTGGAGTAACCTGTTTCATGAATTTGAAACTTAAGTTGCTTGCAACATGTAGATAAGATTAACACAGGGCTGTGCACACTGGAGTAACCTGTTTCGTGAAACATGAAACTTAAGTTGCTTGCAACATGTAGATAAGATTAACACAGGGCTGTGCACACTGGAGAAACCTGTTTCATGAAACGTGAAACTTAAGTTGCTTGCAACAGGTAGATAAGATTAACACAGGGCTGTGCACACTGTGTTTCAAGAAACTTTAGTTTTGTTGATTTTGCCAAAGTCTGTTTTGACAAAACTCGGAAAAATGGTTTTTGAATTTGCTTGTTTCAAGTGGTTTTGTTCACTTAAATTTTTTGTATTAATTTCTATAATAATTGAAAATCGCATGTGCTGAGGTCATTAAATAAATGGCAGACCTATCAGTCCAAGTGAGGTTGGCGGAAGCTGTTCAAAGTGCGTGGGAAGCAGTGGCACGAGAAGTGGAAAAATAATATATTTATTATGTTTTTATGTACAAGCACAAAACAGATGAACATTAAGTGATGTGTTCCTGATCCCTGATCAACAGGTGAACAAATTTGTGATATCTGTAATGTATTCAAACAGTATCCATTAAGATTGTCGCCAACGGACTTTTTAACCAATATAAATATTATGTTATGGCGTGAAGTCTACGTCATAAATCATTCTATAAATGCTATAAAGTGATTGGTCCAGGCAGATCACACCACTATCCTCTACCGGCGTTCCTTCCCTTAACCACTTTATTCCAACTCAAGGATATATTCACCACCGTCCCTTAAGGCCTTCCAGACTGACCGAGTTTTGTTATAATTAATCACTGAGTGTATTATTTCGTCCCTTGTTCAATTAATTTAGTTATGTTGAAGCAGAAAGGCACTAACACAACAGTATCGTAACATGTTTATGTGTTTATATGTGGCAATGTTTTTTAATCTAATTTATTATATTATATATCTTTTAACTATTTAATTAAGTTTAATATGCCAATAAGAAGACGACGCCTTAGCAGGCTAAACAACTTTATTTGAATATATGGATCTGATGATGATGGCATAACCAT
Source organism: Philaenus spumarius (assembly GCA_018207615.1). NCBI lineage: Eukaryota > Metazoa > Arthropoda > Insecta > Hemiptera > Aphrophoridae > Philaenus > Philaenus spumarius. Next base: position 92,829 of record JAGFPH010002814.1, read on the forward strand.
CAAAACCGGTAATCCATCTAGAAATCAATTTGGATTGATTGTCGGAGTATATATAAGGTAATTAACCTACTACATATTATTGATAAATAAGTTTTATTTGAGCGGACATGTTCCAATCCTTACTTCGAAGATACATAAGTACTAATAACACTTATTTATCATCGTAGAATTATGTATCATCGAAGTAAGGTTTGGAACATATCCGCTCTAATAACACTTATTTATCAATAATATGTGGTAGGTTAATTACCTTGTATACAGGTGATCAATTCAAGGAGGCCACCATTGGGATCTCAGAAAGTATTAATTTTACAGCAAACTTTAAATGGGGAACCTTTTCTTGTAAAAACAACAATTAATGGTCAACAGAAAACCTTCTGGCTGTAAAAAAGCGTGTGATCACCAAGTTAGATTTTCCATAAACTGCTGGTGCGCCATATTGGGTAATCGTGTCTTGGCTGTCCATTTCTACCATGGGACTCTTACAACAGCCCCCTACCTTCAGTTATTAGAGGAAGTTTTGTTGCCCGCTATTGAGGATTTGCCGCTGAATGTTAGAATGCAACTTATGTTCCAACAAGACAGAGCTCCGGCACACAACGCTCACGCAGCCCCCGTCTTTCTGAATGGTCACTTTCAAACGGAAATGTAGCTTGGCCAGCAAGGTCCCCGGACCTAACACCACTAGATTTATTTCTGTGGGGACACTTGAAGGAAGAACTGTATATCGATAGGTATGCTTCGGTGGAAGAAATGTGCAACAAAGTCATGGACATTTTGCATAACATTCACCATAACACGTTAACACGAGCCGTAAATGACTTTCACAGGAGGGCTAACACATGTATTTATGAAGATGGAGGACACTTTGAAAACCTGCTTTAAGTCATCTTGACTGCCTTTGTGTGCCCCAAAACATTTTGTTGTCATGGTACAAAGAAGTTTCTTACTATGTACGCTTTACAATGTAGGAGAAGAAATCTGTAAAAATAGTACAGTTGTCATGTAAGCTATTTAACAACTTTTAACAGTAATTTATAAGTTTTTTGTATAAAATAAAGCATTTGTGAAATTGCATCAGCTTTTTAACATTCCTATGTAAAACATATTGCACGTTAAGTTAAATTTTATTGTTTGCAAGTAGTAAAACAGGCCTCTTTAATATTGTTGAAATAAGAGTTTCTGAAACTTTCAGCGCTCCAAGCGGCTAAACGGTTAAGTTTATCAAAAAAACACCAAGAATAAAAATGTCTTAAAATTGCATATAAAATCCAAATCCATCATAAGAAATAGGGGTTTCTATAAGACATTTCAAAGTTGACCGCCATATTGAAAAAACCCGGCCATTTACAAATATTTTAACTACATATTTTTTATTTATCAAAAACAAGGAAAGGTCCCCCATTTAAAGTTTGCTGTAAAATTAATACTTTCTGAGATCCCAATGGTGGCCTCCTTGAGTTGATCACCCTGTATACTCCGTCAATCAATCCAAATTGGTTACTTACTTCAACAATATAATTCTACGATGATAAATAAGTTTTATTAGTACGGATAAATTCCGATCCTTACTTCGAAGATACATAATGCTGCGACGATAAGTAAGTGTTATTAGTACAGACAAGTTTTGATTCTTACTTCGATGATACATAATTCTGCGACGATAAATATGTGTTAATAGTACGGACACGTTCCGATCCTTACTTCAACGATGAACTATTCTACGAGATATTTAAAAAGAACTGTGAATCTTGACTAATGACATAATAATTAAAACGTTGACGGTTTTAGAAGTGAACTATCGCATTGAAAAAGTACCATTGAGCTTATAAACAGGGAGTAAGAAATGATTATTTATTAATTAACAGTTAAAATTTAATTGTTTGTCTTCTCTAAATTTATAACTTAAAATATTTAATTTAAATTGAACTATTTAAAATTTGATATTATACATATTGAAGCTGTTTGTCATTTTTACATTGATTCATTCTAAGATTGATATTTGTTACATTAAACTTTATTTGTGCATGTCAGTAATTTTATAAAGAAGATTCATTCAATTTAAATTATTAGTTGTCATATTTGTCTTGTGTTCATCTTTTATCAATAACCTATACAATTGTTGTACTTGTATGCGTTGCATTAACCAACGATTAGTTTTATTATTTCTCTTCAAATCTGCATTCTGTTATTTATCCAAAATATTAAATCGCATCTGTAAATTTCATTATAATAGTGAAAAACCCACGAGGCTGAAACCCATGGACGGAGGTAGCTAAAAAGATTCCTACTGGCTAATAAGAAACTGCTACAACTTACCTCGTTGTCACTAATTGGAACGGATGGGTGGAGGATGTTACCAATTTCGGACAAAGCACTGTTCCGAACTGCCTCGGCAGAATCTATCTTCTCTTGGTGCAATGACATGTCAAGCTCAATCCTTTTGACACGCATTATAACCACATACAGAAAATTAAAAATTCCTGATCGTCCCTCATTTGTAATAGCGAAACTTATTACGGGACATTCTGCCAAGGCCATTAATTCATCCCTTTCATCAGGGTTCAAATTCTGAAATAGACAAAACAAGGCAGGTTAACAAAAAATCTGCTATTGAGTTTTACATAATATATACGGGACCACACACAAAATTTGCAACTTTGTTTATGGAATGACTAGAATGAAACTGATTTGTTATGTTTTGGTGTGCTAATTACAAATATACAGAAGAAGCGCTTTAATTCGGTCCAACTTTTGCCTGCTCATTAAACATTGAATTTGCTCATGCGTGTGATGAAGTTGGTCGCTAAACGCCAGTTTTAAGTCTGCTACATACAACTAGTAACGCATTACAACATCAAACTATACTCTGGCATTAATGTTTTCTGTTACACTGTTGTTCAATTTTAATATAATATTTAAGTTTAGCGTTTTTAATCTTCACTTTCTTTTCCATTAAAAGTTTGCACTACAAAGTTTGCACTACAGAGTCGAGTAATTCCACCGAGTGATAAGTGCAAAAGTGTGACTCTTACGAGCAAAAGCTACATTATCTTTAAGAGGCTTGAAGAAGGTGAAAATAGAATTTGAATTATGTGATTATAATATAGGGTTATCAACGATTTATAATATAAAAACAAAAAGACAAACTAAAAAAGGTTTGCTGCTCACGTTGTAACAGCACAAAAAATGTACACTAATAAACTGTATACTGGAACAGTTCTTTATACCCATGGTTCGATCCATAAGCAAAACAATTACACCGCAAAAAGGACTTGTCAGAAAAAAAATATGAATTTTCAAATGGTTGACTTCAATAATGTAAAGTTTGGCACTAAATCCGTGGACTAGATGTGGCTAGTGAAACCAGATCTTACTGTTCAGAACTGCAATTACAAAATGGAACAGGATTTTAGTAAACTATATATATGTTAATAAATTTTCAGGACATGTTTATAATTAAAATGCATACATTTTTACAATAATCAAACTTTGTTAACAAAATCTTTCATGTTCCAAGACATATATATGCCTTTGTCTAGATGAATACACTTTTTAAAATAATAAATTTTTTTTGTTATATTCGATTTAACACACAGTAAAAAAATCCATAAATTCACTACGATTAGCTTATTAGACTTAGAAATCTTATATGTACATAAACAAAACAAGCGTTCCACAATTATACAGAAAAACCAAACTTCTACTTTGAGAGATCACTGACTTGGTATACGTCTAGTCAGATAGATAAATAAATATACAAAACATTCGGAATCAAACACACAACACAATTTGAATAACAAGCAACTACAACATAACATCTGAAACAGTTTAAATATTAATTTACCATAGTATACACTTTTAATAAAGAAATTAATATAAAACCAACCACATAATCTATATATATACAAAAATCACTCATCCATAAAAAAAAATATCTTTCAATAGCTAGAGAGCTGAAATGTTGTATGGAGATTTGGGTTTTATAGTAAGGGCTGACTAAGAAGAAAGCATTTCAAAATGGCTCCAAAATACAATATGAGGGTTTTCGCCATTCTAAATCAAATGCACCAAGTTCAAAGTTGATTGGAAGAAGCGTTATTGAGCCAAGATACGATATCTTTTGCAGATCCGCTAACTAAAAGTCACGAGTTCGGTGATTTACTTTAAAGTGGCAGTTAATTAGGAAAACACATGCAGATAAGAGTGATAGCGTCTTCAGCCAACAATGTTTCAGAATTACATTATAGAAATTAATAAGAACAAATAAGAGGAAATTTCAAAGAATTGAGTTTTGATCTATCAAAACAAAAATAGCTGAAAACTAAAATTCACAAAATCCGCAGAAAATATGAAATTATATTCGCTTAGACAAGAAAAGGCATAAACCATTGAATCAATAAAACGTATTAAATTAACAATTCAAATAAACCTAGCCTAGCCTGATTATTAAAGATTAGGTCAGGCCTAGCCTTAATAAGTGTGAATTAATTAGACCTAGGAACTTATTTTAAATTAATTTCAACATAAAATATGTTAAACTAATACTTCACTTCATCCGTTAAAGGAAGCTTTAAGAAGTTACAGAAACTAGTGCTTCACTTAATCCGTCAAAGGAAGCTTTAAGAAGTTACAGAAACTAGTGCTTCACTTAATCCGTCAAAGGAAGCTTTAAGAAGTTACAGCAAGTTTTAAATTAACAATAAATATTATAACAAACCACATAATATCATCCATAGGTTAACTTATCAAACACTAATGCTAATACAACACTTTGTGGTCCTTTAGCAGATAATATACATCGGCCGAAGGACAGTTTTCAAACAAATTATTAAACAAAAAAAATATTTTTATGTTTTGTAGTATACTTAGCGCAGAATATATATGACACAAGAGAACGTACAAAAGTGAGCGAGCGAAAAGTGTCAGACAGCACCAGGCGAATTCTACCTATTGGTTTCAGTATTAGCCAATTAAAAACATTAGCCAGGTGGCTACAAAGAAGTAATTCTGTAAATAGTAGACCTTACTCGTACAAAGTACCTGTTTAAATCAATTTTCTTAATTTTATATACCACTTATAGGATAAACAAATAGAGGAAACGCTAAATGGATGAGTTGAATAGTTCACGGTGAAAGAGAGTTGACGAGACTAATGTTTGTGACTCACAGTGCATCATGCTGACGGCTCCACCACTCATCCTATCTGACGAAGACATGCGCATTAGCAAACTTTTTATATAGTAATGGCAACCAAACTTCTAGGATACGAAGTCGATATTATTGACTTTAGTTTGAATATATTTAGTAGCTCATAATCGGTCAGAGTAAGAGTATAGCCATTTACATAACTATGGTCTGTGAAGAACTGATCTAAAGTAATACATTTGTACCTAATTGTAATGCGATACATTCTTCATGTACCACTTTAATTTCTTTTTTCTCAACACTTTTTCCTTTGTCTTTCTGAAAACGTTACAATTTATGGCGTATGAGATACATAATATCATTTGTTCCCTTGAATGTATTTCATGCCATAAATTATATTATATCGCATGCTCCCTTGATCTTGCAGACCAAATTCCATGTACAACAACAATTAGTGCCTTACACACATTTGTCCATAGCAGGACAAATTAAGGGAGCCATTAAAATTAACATTCATCGGATTTTTTCCTTCTTTCTGGAAAGATTACAATTTATTATATGGTTCCCTTGTATTTAAAACAGAAAATTATAACATAAGAGTGCATGCTTATTTAAAATTCGATCAGGCCTAAAATGGTTAGAAGTGATGAATGTTAAATTAAAATTTTGTTAGGTACCCACCACAGTCGGAGATTAAGCCGCATTTCAAAAAATTTGAGACGGACTGATAAATGGCAGTACAAGGGAAATCCCATAGAAGTTGTAAAAAATAGGTATAAATATCTAGGAGCAATTCTAACACCGACATTATCTTGGACTTTTCATTTAAATGAAAAATCACAGATGGCGAGACTTACAATGAATTCTGTTTGGCATAATTTGTTGAGTAGCAATAAAGTACCTTTAAGTGTCAAGTATACTATGTTTAACGCAATTGTTAGATCCATATTATGTTACGCATCACAAGTGTGGGGTTTCAGAGAATGCAGTAGTGTTGAGGATATTTTTAAATTATTTTTAAAACGTATATTGAGACTGCCTAATAATACGCCAAATTATATTTTATATTTAGAAACAGGAGTACAAAAAATCGTGACTTTTACGTTGCAAATGCATTTTAATTACATTTTGCGTGTGTTATGTATGCCAGAATATAGACTCCCTTATGTTTTAGCTAAAGAAATAATTAGAAACAAATTATACTGGTTCCGCGAATGGCAGATGTTAGGTGAAAGGTTGGATAATTTTATCGGATGAGTTGGATAAATGGCCGCAATGGATGGGAAATGTTATTGAAGCGGTTAAGGCAAATAATATTACCGACTGTGTAAACAGAAAGATGAGATCCAGGTATCACGTATTGTATCGTAGCTTAGACAACGAGCTTGGCGAACGAAGCTATTTTAATGGTAATTTTGACATGACAACAGTCAGATGGGTCGTGAAAGCAAGGGTGGAAGCTGTCGACTTGAATTTTAAACCCTGGTTGGCAGATAAAAACTATTTGTATCCACTATGTAACTTGCAGGAGAATGAATCGCTGTTTCATTTTGCTGCCGTATGTCCGGTACTTTCTGAACTCCATAGAAGGGTTTTCAAACAAACTTTTTTATCCATTTCGGAATTGGAAGGCTATTTAAACGGACGGGATTGGCGAAGTCTTGCCAGATTCATGAGAGAGGCGTGGTTTTATAGATGGTCATTGGTTTCTGAATTTAATTATTAAAGGGAGATTCAATTGTTAAAGGGGGTTGTATAGAAGCAGTATTATATGATAATTAGTAAGAAATGATTTCTGTGCTGATGAACTTTCACTTATGTATTTTATGTTGTTCTGTAGTTTATATTATGTAAAAGTAGTTAATGTTAGTTAAGTATTCTTTTTTCTTTGTGTTTTTGTATAGTTATAACAATTGTATTTTAAGTTAAGATGGTTATTTTGTGAATTCATTTAAGAAGGTTTCACTAGGTGTATTTTTCTTTATAGTATTATGGATTAATTGTGAAAATTACTTAAACTAAATATTGTATTTTAGTGCCAACCCGGCTGACGGTCGATAGACCATTGTCGTATAAAGTGCATTGTAGTATGTTTAAGAAAATGTTAGTTAAAAATAAAAGCACTAATTTCATTCATTCATTCAGTTGTAGGGAGTGAGTAAAGATCAGTTGGGCTGTCGTTTACCAGATACAGGGTTAACGTTTTATTGCAATTTTTGGTTTTAATTTAATTTAGTACCAGATTTAAACAACACTTTTTTCTATAAGTGTTGTTTAAATCTGCTTCAAATTAAATTAAATTAATTTATTAATAATATTTATTAATATATTATTAATATTAATATTTATTAATATTAATTAATTTATTAATTAATATATATCGACCGTCAGCCGGGTTGGCACTAAAATACAATATTTAGTTTAAGTATAGAAGTATATTTAAACAACACTTATAGAAGAGAAATTTAGTTTACCGTTGTTTACATTCAATCTATTAATCACAATTTCATTGATCTCTCCTTCGACGTGTTTCAAGTATTTATTCATTATGAAAACAGTTACTTGGACAAAGCTGACAAAAGAATCAAATAAATTGAGTTGCATTCAACCTTCAAATTTTTGTTTTTTCTTCTCAGCATGGAACGAAACCAGACCTTGTAAATAAATTGAATTAAAGGAAATGAAGTCTGTATTATTCTGATTATTTGAACTGTTGTCAACATTGTCATATCCGCTTCTACTCAGCGTTAGTTTCATTGTAAAAAATAAATAAGTAAGACAAAACATACATTGCAAGAGAAAACAATAGCATACAAAGATAATCTGACCAGAAAAGGTGGAAATTTAGATGTAAGTTATATTGGCCATAACTTTTTATATGCTCTGCAGAGCGATAAAGATGAGAATACGAAGTCGATATTACTGACTTTAGTTTTAATATATTTAGTAGCTCATAATCGGACAGAGTAAGAGTATAGCCATTTACATAACTATGGTCTGTGAAGAACTGATCTAAGGTAATACATTTGTACCTAATTGTAATGTGATACATTCTTCATGTACCACTTTAATTTCTTTTTTCTCAACACGTTTTCCTTTGTCTTTCTGAAAACGTTACAATTTATGGCGTATGAGATACATAATATCATTTGTTCCCTTGAATGTATTTCATGCCATAAATTATATTATATCGCATGCTCCCTTGATTTTGCTGACCAAATTCCATGTACTACAACAATTAGTGCCACACACACATTAGTCCATAGCAGGACAAATTAAGGGAGCCATTAAAATTAACATTCATCAAACTTTTTTCTTCTTTCTGGAAAGATTACAATTCATTATATGGTTCCCTTGTATTTAAAACAGAAAAGTATAACATAAGAGTGCATGCTCATTTCAAATTTGATCAGGCCTAAAATGGTTAGAAGTGTTGAATGTTAAATTAAAACTTTGTTAGGTACCCACCACAGTCGGAGATTAAACCGCATTTCAAAGTGCTCTCAAGAATGCAATTTTTTTAAATTTGACATACTAAACGTATGATATAATTAACATAATACATTAACCAGGATAAAACTTTTTAAAGCATCGTATTTAAAACAACTCCTATAAAAGCGAGTGTAGGCCTACGGCCTTGAGTAACAGAACAGTATAGGCCTAGCAATATTATATTGTTTAATTTATTCCTTAACATATAACAGCTGATTTCGTCAATCAGCTGTAATACCTTTAACAACTATGCGAACCATTTAAACGGTATGTTTACAACTTTTAGGTTAAATTTTGTGTTGTTATTATATAAATAATAACTTCTGATTAGCATAAAATATTCGACAAAACCTAGCCTTTGATATTCTTTAAGCGGAGACCTTGCCAAGGGTTTTATTTCCTTGAAATGTGACAAATAAATCAAACACTACAACCATGCACATGTCTGTACTCTTTTTTTCACCATGTATTAGCGCTATATGGGCCGTACGTTTACCATGATATAAATCATATATTCATAGACCCGGTTATATATACAGTTTGTTGTTTGTAGGCCTAAGTAGTTTCTTCTAAAGAACTAAGTAAACAAAAAGGATTGTAAACAAATACACATTTTCAATTACGACTAACCTCAAAGCATATCGTATAGCAAGCATTATAACTATAAAACAGTTTGAAAACACTTATAGGCCTACATGTTCAACGTGAGTAGTCGCATTAAATTAAATTTTTTTAATTAATAAAAAGATATTAGGCCCACACTATAATATAAATCCTTATAATTAAAAACATTTACTGAGTTAAAAATGCCCTCAGCATAGTTAGGTAGGCGTAGATAAAGTTTGTTGCTTTAAATAATAATTTTTTAAATTATGTTTTTCTGATGTGTATATAATTAATTTGGCTGTGTGACCTTCCCAAACTGCAACTTAGTTATGTCTTGGGTTATGTGTTTCCAGAAGGCTCAAAGTTCTTATGTTGCAGAGAAAGTATAACACCTAGTACATGGGGTGTGGCCCTTATGACCATTATTTGATTATTTTTGAAGAGAGGAAATGATCTTGTACCAAGTCATAACTATCAAAAATAAATACACATAGAGCAATGCATAAAAAACACCTATTACATCAAAAACATATGTTTAATCGACACCCTCTTAAGTCCTCCTATACCATGCTAATATTATACTTCATGAAACAAATTTGATTAAACCAAGAATACGAACATTAAAAAAACTGTCTGTTAATTTCATAAATGAAAGAGTGTAACTGTAAACCATTTTTTAAAAGCGCACATTTGAGAAAAAGAAATTAAATGTTTATCTGCAAAAAATTAGCAAAACTTAAAAATTGTAATAAAGTAAATGTTAAGGATAGTAATGAAGACCAGCTCTTGAAAGTTGGCTTTTCAAGATGGAAGTTTCTAAAAGTTAAACATCGAAACGAAACCTTTGAACCAGATGTAGTTTAATACAGTAGTAGTTGTACTCATGGTCCGTGGCGAATTTCAGAACTATTTGTCCCAGTCTATGTTTTATAGTGTCACGACAGTCTATGTTAATGAACCGAGCGACGCATATATGCGACGCTCAATAGCGAACGTGTTATGAAACCAAAATTGACAAATTGCTGGAAAAAATTTAGTTCTAACAAAAAACACTACGAATATTCTAACACCGGATGGTAAAAGTCACTTGTTTTCTTTAAAATAATATTATAAATTGGCAGCTAATATAATATATATAATGATGGCTGAAAAGAGTTCAGTTAATGCAGAGGCAAGTGGTTTGAGGTAAGTTTGTGTAATTTTAAAATATGTTTTATACATATATATAGTGGTGAGAAAGTAAAGTGAACAGTGCTAGTCGTTCAAGCAAGAATTGAGTATTGTAAGTTTTCTTTTTAACAATTTATAAAACCGAAGATTGCAGGTCTTCAATTTAATACTTAATTACATTCACTAGACTCAAAGATATCTAATAAACATCTAATACATGCAGAAACTAAATATAATAAACATATAAAAATAATTGATGTTACATCCATTATATATCTATTAGACAGCTTTTATAGATACAGTTTCTACAAATATCTTATAGATGATGCATGTGTATATCTAATGTAAATATCAATAAAAAGTCTTCATACCGTCATAAACAGTTCCATAAGTGAACCTAAGACATTCTTCAACTTTTTATCGGCATACATTTTGAAGTGACCTGAAACATTTAAAATCACATTTTAGGCTAAGTTGATTATAGAAGAACGAATCAAAAATGGAGCTCGCTTAGTATAAAACATTGGAGACAGAAACAAAAGCAAACTACATCTCAGGAAAATAGAGTGGGATAAATTTCTTATTTTCATACCGTAACTAAGTATAGAATACTTTAAATATTATTGGAAACCTCTGGATAAAAACAGGTAAAATATTGACAACTTAAATAAGTATTAAATGATTTACCTCTCTATAAGTATCAATTGTACTATCGATTCCACTTGTTGTAATTTATTTATTGTAATCCACTGTGTGTTAGGATTCCACTTTACTTTATTTGTGTTTGTGAATTAGACCACGCTTCTATAATTAGTTATAGTTTCATGACATTCCTAAATAGGTACTCTGTGCAGAATCTGACAAATGTAATTTAACGCTGTAACTGTATGATTTGTTAAACGCAGCTGGAAATTATAGGCACATTTTGATGTTATAAATGTGAAAGATTGTCCGGAACTAAAAAATAAATATCATCAAAGAATTCTTTTAAATAAATTATGTGATCTGTGCACTTTGTAATGAATTAAATGTTGTTTGGTCAGACACAAATCGATTAAATAAGTTATTACCCTTCGATCGGACCCATTGATTTTCAAACACAATTGGGAGCTCAAGGAAGTAACCTCCGGGTATATAGAAAAGAATGATGAAATGTAATGGATATACATAAAAAAACAAATATACACACACAAATATATAATACAAAATATAAACGCTCAAAAATAATAAAAATTCAAATGTATTTCCATTTGAACCTCCATGCTCACAAGAAGGTATACTTTGGAATCACAGTAATGCGATAGGCTGCTCACGGAACTAAACACTGGAATCATTGTAACACGATAAGGCTCCGACAGAGTTTATTTTCAATCTTTACGCAGAACACTCCACTGTACGCAAGTAACAAAACTTATGAGAGTTGTAGGGGTTTCTATCTTACCTTAGAAAGAAGATCGGGAAGTATGGTGGATACCAAGACTAAGCCCTTACCAAACAGAGTGACCCAGGAAGCGCCCGATGGAAGGTTAATATGATAAATTTAAAATATGTTAATTACAATGTACTATTTAAATTATGATTTTAAATCAAGTAACTTTGTTAAATACTTTATCTATGTTCGTCATTCTCATCCCAATTCTCTCAAAGATAATACTATGCACTTTAGTGGGCCATTCTCTACTAGCGTCTTCAATGTAGATAGATAGATTAGATAGGTGTTGACTTTATTTTTTTGGGGCGAGGTTAGGACTACTTAGTCCTCTCTTCCACCTAACCCCAATACAAAATTACAAACATATACAAAATTAAATTCTTAAAAATAAATAGGACTTTAACAGACAACAAATAATAATAAATGTAGCATATGCAATTTATAAAAACATTAACAGCAATTAATACAAACAGGTTAATACGCATTACAATCATAATTAAACATTCAAACACATTCATACAACTGAACAATAAACACTTCTAATGTACGCCTCAAAACTGGGATGCATCATCCACTCTGAACAATAAATATGACATCAATAGCTTTGAAAACTGGACACGGTCGTCAGAAGACTTAATTGCATCCGGTAGCGAATTCCACAAACGGCAAGCGGACACAGTAAATGATTTATTATATTTCATAGTCCGGTGCAAAGGTATAGCAAGAGTAGTGTCACATCTTCTAGTCCTCTTTGCACTTATGTTAGAGATATAGACAAACTTTTCTGCCAGGTATGTCGGCACTCCAGTTTTTAGAATGGAATGTAACATCATCAGAGAGTTTTATAATAAAGAGAAACATGAGCATCGCGATTTAAATAAAACGTATACAGTAATTCTGTGCCCGCTGCAATCTGTTAGCCAACACCACGGACATGTCACCGACTATTGTGTTACAGTAAGTAAAATATGGAAATATAAGAGATTTTACAAGGAGCACTCTGATGTGGAACGGCAAGAGATCTTGCATTTTCTTTAAGGTATGCATCCATCCAAAACTCTTTTACACGTCTCAGTCACATAATCTCTCCAAGTCAGCTTACTATCAATGAGCAGTCCAAGGTCCTTAACTTTGTTACAGTAGTCTAAGTTGTCGTTATCAAACTGAAGTCTGCGAAAGTTGTCTAAGTCTATTTTGTTCAACAGTCGAGAGTAACCCAAAATAATAGGCTGCGTTTTAGTCTTGTTGATTTTTAGTCCGTTTTTTCTAGACCACAGAGAAATATTTGAGATATCATGGTTCATGCATTCCACCGCTCTATCGGAATCCTATATTTTAAAGTGTAAATATATTTTGAAGTCATCGGCATATAAATGAAATTTACAGTATTTCAATATTGTAGAAATGTTGTTTATGAAAATGCTAAATAATAAAGGTCCTAAGACAGAACCCTGCAGAACTCCCATGCTAACATCCCTCCAGCTAGACCTACTTTCTCCAATACTGACACACTGCCTTCGTTCAGAGAGATATGACTGAATCCATGACAAACACACTGGCTCCAGTCAAATATTTTTTAATTTAGCTAGCAGCAATGAATGATTAATGGCATCAAAGGCTTTAGAAAAATCAAATAGAGTTAGGATAGTTATTTCTCTGCGTTCCATTGCCATTCTTACATCAGCGGTTACATGAAGAAGAGCTGTAGTGGTACTATTGCCAGAACGAAAACCTGATTGAAAAGGACTGAGAATATTATTTTGTTCAAGGAAAGATGTTAATTGTTGGTGGACAATTCGTTCGAGACATTTTGATAAGGCTGGCAGAATACCGATAGGTCTAAAATCGGCAGGACGTGAGGGATGAGACGTTTTACTAATGGGACAGACCAAAGCGGACTTCCATATAAGCGGATACACTCCAGATGTTAATGAAGCATTAAACAGGTTCGTAATAGTTGCCAAAGTAGAGGCAATAGTACCCTTAATAAAACTAACTGGAATACCGTCAGCACCCACGGCATTAGAGGTTAATCTACGAAGAGCTTTAACTACATCCGTGTCTTAAACCAAAGAAAAATTAAAAGTATTATTTACAATACGAGGTATTCTTTGTAACATTAAGTGATTATTTACAGAAACATCATCGACTAAAGGAGGGGTTACAAAGAAACTATTTAACTGATCGAGGGGTACGTTTACTGTCTGAGAGCGTTGCTCTTTGCCGATGCCCAATCGTTTAACACATTTCCACAACACAGCAGAAGATTTGTTATTATTAATTAAAGAATGTGAATAACGGACTTTAGAATTTCGTATTTGCTGCTTTCTAAGGCTGTGGTACAGTTTAAGGTCGATAACACATTTTGTTTTCCTTGCTTTGCGGTAAATGGAATCGCGATAGTTCATTAATTGTCGGATCTCATTCGAAATTCAAGGAGCCGGAGGTCTTACAACACTTTTTTTACAACTGGAACATGTTTATTATAAATGTCTAGAATATTATTATTAAACTCATTTAAAATTTCATCAACTCCACCAACATTGTGCATTGCCTCCCAAGGCTTAGAAATAACATCTGTTAAGAAAGCGTCAAAGTTGGTGTTTTTAAAATCTCTATATGAAACATATGTGGGTGCTGATTTCTTCCCTTTTACTGCGTAAACACAATAGGTGAGGTCATGAGAAGAAAGCCCAGGAACAGGAATTTGATCGTGCTTTATTACTTGTGTTAAGTCACTTACTGCTATTAAATCTAATAGCGTAGCAGAGGTGTTTGTAAAATGAGTCGCTTTTAAAGGTAGTATGGTCATGTTACAGGTATAAAACATATTAGTCAAGAAAGTCGAGTCAAATGTACTTGGTCCAAGTAGGTCTGTATTAAGTCGCCCGCTACAATAACATGTCCGTAGGACGGCATAAGATCCAAAAGAGTATCCTCAAATATAGATAAAAATCCGATCTTGGCGGGGCCTGTAGCACAATCCCAGTAGGATTTTAGTCCCAGATAATTTAAGCTCTAGAAACATGTATTCAGGCTTATTTGAGTTCTGTTGATCAGAGCTGTATATAAGCCTAGGCGAGCTTGTAGACCTGATATAGACTGCGACTCCCCCACCACCCTTGTTAAGCGATCATTGCGGAAAAGAGTGTAACCGTATAAGGAGACTTCGGCAGAAGACATTTTAGGTTTAAGCCAGGATTCAGAAACAAATCTAGCGTAAAATTTTGATTCGGGAATATTTCCCGAAATTCGTCAATATGGCCTTTTAAAGACTGAGCATTGATGTGTGAAATTTTGAAAAAACTAGGGTAAGGAGCAACCAGCTGCGAAAGAGTCCGTTGGACATGTAGGGTTAATAAATCTTACATCAAACTAAAAATATAGCATTCTATACGAGGCGTTAACAACTCAGCATTTTTGAAACTGCAATAACTTATAGGAAAGGCTTACTTAACAATGCGCACCTAGAAACCCCTGAAAAGGAAAAGAAATATTTCAAATGAATCCAAGAATCAATGAATTCATGATGTAGCTGATCAACAATCTTGCCATTGCATAACCATACGAAATATATTTATAAAGTTTACAATATGCCTAAATACCATACTGAAATGTCAAATTATGTGTACAAACAATCTCTAGAGCGTAAACTTAAGATTATCTATGAGGTATTTATTTTAAGTTCCATTTTATATTGTTTCTTGCAATATTTTAAAAACTCTTCTTACATTTAAAAAAACTTAGAAAATACAAGTAATACATTTAAAGAATCCTTGAAATTATGAGATTTCTAAGTGCATGTATTAACTTCAAACATTTTGTATCAATGATACAATGTAATTAACAACACTAACATAAATTAAAAAATTTCATATTTTAAAAGTGAACATTAAAATAAATTCTCAAAAAGATATTTTATAAAATTTGAAGAAAAAACTCTAGCCTAAACTAATTTAAACTCTCGATTTTGTAATCACAGGTTGTAAAAATACATTCAAGCAATACATAAAACTAATTTTTTATAAAATAATACATATCAAGTATACCTAGCCTAGTTCTTACATTTGGGATCATTGTAATCAAACATGGTTATCAGCAGCTACTTAAAAAATGGTGATTGTCAAGTTAGTTCAGATATTTTTAAATGACAACACAGGCATGATAAACCATGTAGTGGTATACTTAATATTCACCAATATTTGCGACACAATGAAAGTTAGCAGGTCACAAACGCAGAGTAATAATTTGTGGAACAGAGCAGTCAGTGGACCGGTGGATTTTTACTAAAGCAAAAAGTCTAAAAACCAGTATTTATATATACCGGTACGTACTTTAAAAGCTTATTGGATAATTAAATAGGACAGTGTTGATACCTTTTTAAATATTCGTCTCGTATCATAATTATTAAAACAATGGTAAATATATATAAAAACCAACAAATTTAACTTTCTATTTTACCTTCCCTATTTCAACGAAGTGAGATATAAACTGCGGACTTGGTATTAGGGAGTCTGTGGAATTTAATTAGAATTTTACTTTTAAAAGAGACTTTTCAGTCTACTAAATTGGATTTTAAAATGCACCTAATGTTTAGTAAATTTCTTTTTCAATTGCACGACAAAAAAACCTTTCAGTAATGGTTAAATGAACCTACTTATAATACTATCAGAGTTAAGTGTGATCAGCAATATTCTGTGTTTCGCAGATGAAATTTATATAAAACATAACAAAAACCTGATTTAACGTATTTAAGGTAATGAAATTTAATGAAAATATCATCTGTTATATATTAACAATCAATAAAATGAATAAAAATGTTTTTTGAGCCTTAGAGGTATAAATGTGTTCAGTATATTCAGTCCGTGCAGTAAACATGCATGTAAAAAATCAATAAAATCCTATTTAAGATTATTGTTGCAACTAAAATTTAATGAAAATGAATTAAAATCTATTATACATTAGGAATCAATAAAATCAAATAAATTTTAGCTAAATATATTCTCTGTACCATTTAGTTAAGAATGTTCCGTAAATGATCTTCTTCAACGCAATAGAAAGGGTTGTTGTAAAAATTTAATCTGATATACATTATTAATCAGTGAAAGAATAAAAATCCAGAGTTAAAATTGACAACACTCGTCCTGGCTATATTGAAGCAGAGGTGCGACAAAATGCTCTAGAATGTAATCATACTGTTTAGTTATATTAAAGTGTTATCCCTATCAATGTAAATAGTAAATATAATGCCACAAAATTTAATAGAACAAGTTGTAAAATAACAAAACCTTAAAAATAAACTTATCAAATGACAAGTTAAATACATACGAATTAATATTCCATTAAATTTTTACACAATGCAGTAAAGTGACACGATTGCCTTACTCCTCTATTCCAAAACGTTTACCGGAACAACTAAAGAGTCGCTTTAGTTATAAATTTATCACAAAAACAAATTTGAATGAATTATCATGTAACTAAACAGCAAACACTAAATGTTCATTTTTTAGCAGACTAAACGATATATATACTGATAAAAAATTATCGCTACAAATTTAAGACATAGTAACACCTATTTACATTTCAACTTTAAAATAAAAAATGATGCAATTGTATTTACAACGTATGAAGTAACATCTGAAGCAAACATGTTATATTATGAAATCGCCTTGGAAGAAATTTTCTTCGACGGTTCATTGATCCGCATATGTTTATACACACCCTGAACAGAGTGAGATTATTTAAGGATAGGTTTCAATTAAATATTAAACTTGATAAATTTTTGTTCAATTTACACTAATCGATTTAAACTTGTAGATTCAGCTGCAACATCGATTAACTGTAAAACGTCTTAACCCTTAAGTGGCTAATGTCCGACATCGGTGGTTTAGACGAAAAGAAATAGCATCAGATTGATCAGATGCTAGAAACTTTTTTTTATGTGATAATTAACATCACACCTAATTCTTGTTGAAATATAACAACAGTCTTATAGTGAACCAAACTAATCAGTGACAGTGATATTTATCACATTGGCATCACTGATCATAAAGTGACAACTGAGTCAATATTTGTAAATGTTTTATTTTGTGCACAATATGCCAACTACTATATAGTACAGTAATAAGAATTTGTTTGCAAACGACAACCTTATTTTAGGAAATAGAGTAATGCTACCAACATAATGCTATTCAATAGTAGAATGTAGGCCTACATTCTACTATTGAATATTGAATGCTCGAAGGCAAAAACATACCGTGACTAAAAACTGTTTAATTTAGAACTTCAATCAATCTTTTTTTTAGTGCTTGCATTTCTGTCATAATAACTTAGCCTAATTGATATTACCAACTTATTTATGTTTACAAAGTGGAAGTATATTAGGTCCTTGTAACACACATCGGATTGATTTAATGTATCGAATCGTGAACATTGATGTATAACGAAAATCTTATGTAGGCCTATATCGTATGATGTAAAGTACGGTAAACATTAAGTACTTATGTAATCCTATTATAGAATTTTATAAAGTGAAAAATGTATATGTTCCTGTTTTGTTTTACGTGTATTTTATTTAGAGAAGTTACGTTGTAAGAATCAAGCAATCAAGTTCATTTGCATACGCACCCGCACGCACAGTCCAATGTCATTGAAATATATATATGTCTAATATTTCCCGAATGTAATTTTCTATTTTTAATTAAATACATTAATTTTAAAAATTATAATTTCGGTTTTAATTTATTTAAGACATTTATAAATAGAATTGAATATTGCAGTTACTAGGCCTATTAAGTGCATTCTTGCATATAGCCTACGCTGGCACCTCTGCCGCAATATAGCAAAGGGTTATAATGTAGGGCTAAACTTTCACCTGATAATGTTCTAGCATAGGTTGGCACACTTGCCACAATATGGTGTGGTCACATGGCAAAGGCTAAGCCTACACAACATTACTGTGATAGTTAGGACTAAATAACTTATGAACACCAATGACGGCATGAATCTTATAACTGAAATAGGTTCTGCCAAAAATTATTAAAACAAATCTAAATTTAACCGAACAGATTGGCTGGTGGAAAAAAATTTAGGGCTCTGCAACCCTAGCCCTAGTCAAACCGAACAGCATCAGAGGATTTATTTTGTTTAAAGAATTTTGACAAAAGCCATTACGAGATTGATAGGATGAATCTATTAATAATGGTAATGGTTTACAAACAAGTTAAAAACAAAACAAATGTACGGTACCTATGCAGATTGGACCCAGGCAAAGCATTAAATTCAAGTCAGCCTAGCCATGCCTCACTGCTGTTACAAACCCAACTATGCCAGTTACGAAAATTATCGGGTATTAAAACTACAGTATATTTAACATATTTTGAAGAAGAATTACCAATAAATTTAAACATACTAAATCCAACTTACATTCCCTCCAAAGTTTGTCGGCCTCAACGACTTCATCAACCTTCGAAATTTGTTTGAAGCGGAATTGTTGATTTCGCTTCATTTTGTCAATATCTGCCCCTTTATCAGCACGGAATAGATCGAGATCCAAAACCATTTTAGAATCAAATAAATGCAAGCTTTATGCTTCAAAATGTGATGTCTTCAGCGATTGAATGGTAACCTGCAAATGTAAGAACACATAAGTTTTTGTAACATGTGTCTAGCCTACTCTTTATCATTGACTCGTAATTATATTAACCTATTCCCTATTAAATAGTATGCCATGTCCTACTCCCCAGTGCTAAACAATTTTAGAGCTTATACAGATTTCATACCTTGACTTTCTAAACTAGCCTGTTTATCAACAATTTAACACATAAAGTGCGTTAGTAAAGCCATGAGGCAATTTCAGATCTTTTAACCTTTTCGGGGGAACATTTTTATCAGAAACATTTCATTTTTTGTACACAATATAAATACATTTTTATATGAATTTTAAAATAATTCCAAAGTTTTTAAAAGTTACGGTTTTCATATACTGGGTTGTCCTCTACAGAGTACTATTCCCCTATATGTATTATATCCCTCTTATCTTCGTTTGATAATATCGGATGACAAATATGAAAAGAAATCATTTTTGTATCAAAAACATCTGTTTATAAATACAGGTAAGTATTATGTTCATAGACCTAGGATTATCAAAGGACAGCTCTTCAAGAAAGAAGTATGGAATATATTAGCGAGAAGAGAAGAGACGAGATAGGCAATATGGTAGCTTTGTAAAGTAACTAATAGCAATTAAATCATCAATTTTTTTTAATGCAAGTCTTATCTGAGTGGATAGCATTGTATCTTCCTGATCAGGTTCGAATCTTGCCTAGAGACCAGGTAGCTTTTCATGTCTGTGATTTGAAAGTAGGAGGGCGGAAGTAAAGCAAACGGTGGTTGGCTCGCTTCCAAGCTTACGGGATATGACTAGTTACCTGGTATGTTTTACATAATTTTACTATAGTATTTCTGCATATATATATATAACAACCGATGACATATGGGGGAATAGTACACTGCAGATGACACTACTTTCATGCATTCTCAAATGCCTTACATAGCATAAAATTCACAAAAACTTTGTCCTACAAATTGAACCTTGGTTAGTAACAAACAATTTTTTGTTTGCGCATTTACAACGTACAAAATACATTTATATTAAAATAAATATCACATGTTGGGCTGTTAAAAATTTTGTAAAATCCTTCAATATTTATAGATATTAAAAATTTCTCAAATTGACCAACAGAGGGAAGCACTCTAAATTGTTACCATGTAGAGCATTCTAACCATGATTAGCATGAACTAAAAGTTTAAATACTTCCAGTTGGTTTCTTCTATTTTGCACTAACGAGTACAGTTGCACCCCGAAAGGGTTAAAGACAAGTTATCCATAGCCTGTAGAATAAGCTCATTCTACTCACTAACCTAATTATCATTAGAGGAATAAGTGATATCAGAAATGTTATTAACACCTGATATTAAAAGATCCAATATGTAGTAATAAATGAACTATTACATTATTTGGTTCCATCGTGTGACTTTTCGGAGTCGGAGCTCCATCTTCAGTTGACCACTCAATAGAAGTCACCGAACACAACCGTGAAAACACAAATAAGGTAAGTACTCATTTATTAAAACATATTGTACTAGTGACTTGGACATGAAACAATGAACATAAATAAAATATCATCATCTGATTTATAAAAAAAAGTTAAAACATTTCTTCCACAGAGAAAAATACAATCAGAGATTTTATAACCTCAAAGTTTAGCTAAACAGTATTGCACAGAATAATATAATATATGGAGACCATAACAAATGAAATCATGAAATGGAGATTACAAATGATACATAAAAACTATATTGTTAATTTATTTAATGTACAGAGGAAGCTTGTTGAACATTTTTTGCCCATAGCCTATAGTCACTAGTTTTTTTCCACTGAAGTTTAATTTGCTTGTAATCTCGTATTGGTGAACTTTTAGTTCATCACCGTTAGTTTTAATAAATACAGTAATAGGAATTGAGAAATGTAGAAAAATGGAAATGTCAACAGTCTCATATCCTTAAAAATTTATTTCCATGAACTAATTTTATTCAAACCACACATGCAACATATATATTAAAAAAAAAAAAAATTTATTTAAACTAAACGCACCAAAGCAAAATACCATATCGCGTGACAGAGCAAAAGCTACCAAATCATTAATCCGGGTTTCAAATCTACTAAATTACCTAATGCAGACATTTATTTGGAAACATGATGTATTCAGCTTTTTTAAAAGTACTTAAAATCAATATAAAGTCCCTAGAATTTTTTTTCATATATACATAATTATGTTCTATGCCCTCAAAACTTACCCTCATTGCTAATTAGCTGCCTACTCTGACAGGATTGAAATTTGGTGATTGGCGGTTTTTTTACAATTTAATTTTGAGGAAAATGCTGTCCTCAATTATGTTTAATCATGTTTGAAAAAGAACATAAGTTCTCTTTCTATCTTGACTTAAAAATGAGTGAATATTTCAATCAACATCCTTACAATTATTATACTTGATGTTTTTTTTTTAAAGGACGAATTGCAGCGCTTTAGTCGAGTTTTTTCGATGTGAGGAATATTGTCACAAAGTTCAAATCGCGTATACTCGAACCGCAGCAATAACGTTGTAAATTACAGACATCGAGAGGGCTCGATCGCAGCATTGAAAAGGTTATAATATATCATTTCACTTTTTCATTTACATAAAGTATGGGAGCTTTCATAAATTTGTGCATCGGAGTCCTGAATTCATAGATCTTGCCCTGGGCATGTCGCAATCAAAGGTATATTGACATTTCTCAGTTTTCAGCACACATGGTTTTAACTAGCACACAGTTTATCAGTCCATAACGTAAAGGCTCCCAAATAAAAATTTGTTTGTAACTGGTACCCGAACACATCTGCTAAAGAAATGCATTTACAAAAAAAAAGTCATAATAAATGTTATTGCAATAATCATATAGGTACTTGTTCTTGTCAGTGTCTACCATGGATGAGATCACAGCACTGAAAAAGAAGCAACAGTGTTTTGTTTTTTGTTTCTATTGGCACAGAAAAAGATCATAGCAAAAATAAAAGATTTATGGTTTTTATATTACAATAGATAATAAACAAGTAAGAATTTATATTTTTATGCAATGTACTTGTATTACATGTTAAATGTCTACATAATTAATTTTATCCTGTTGAGACTCATGCTCAGATATAGTTGAGCTACAGACAGGTTTTGAATAACACTATTTTTTGTTAAAGGAGGTTATACATAACATAACACTATCCCTGATTTTTACATGATATGAGCTTTCTATATGTATGTTTTACGCTTGTACACATGGAAACTATATCCAATCACATTTGAAGTTTTGGTTTATTTTCAGCTGTGCTCACTATGTCCTTGTAAACAGTGATGGCGACACAGAATAGAATTATATGTTGTAACAAAATAAGTGAATAGTTAATACCTAAACATAAAGCCGGCACTCCCAGCAGTTGACTTTTTATATGGGCAACAGACAATTTTACAGATTTATTAGCAAAAAGGTTATAATTTCCTAATTTTTTAGAACTTACGTTGTTCATTTAGCAAACCTAGATGCAATATTAAAACATTGAATTGCATGCATAAAAACAGATTATAACATAAGAGTTGGTACAATTATTTACAATTACCATGAAAATAATCTGGGATAGGAGGTGTCGGCAAACCAAAATTATATTGGGACTCAATGGGTTAGTATAGTTAAATAAATACTATATAGTATTATATTATTTTCTTCTTCCTGTTTGAAAACTTTTCTTTACAATATTTATATTCAGCACAGCAAATTTAACATAACAGTTTTAAACTTATTGCTGAGGTTCATAATCACAAAATAAGAGACTGTAATAACAATAGGTCAGATTTTTGTAGTTATTCCAGGACTTTATGCAGCTATGAAGCTGTGTGCAAAAGATTTCGAACAGCTTACCTTAGCAAATATATTACACAAATGTAATGCATAGTTCAAAACAATAACTAAGCCAACCAATGCCTTGCTACGCTAATAAGAGTTGCGTAAATAAGTTGTTTTTTTTTAGCCTACATTGATTTTTTATGAGTTAAACTATATTTTTGTGTTTTAATAATGTAAACTTGTTGGATATAAATGCCAATCAGATATCTAATATAATTTGTTAATTATGGTTGGTATGAAAATAATTGGAGATATCTTTTAGTTACCTGAGTGGTTAGTTATAGTTTGGTTACTGTAGCCCGTTCATCACTGAGGATGGCGACATTGTCGTTTAAACACGTTTGAAGTTAGTAAACGTATTTGTTGTGATATTTTCTGTTAAGGCATTATTTTATCTATATCTTTTATGGTTTGTGTTAACTAAGCTTATTCAGTTATAGGCATTTGAAATCAGTCTTCGTTGGTGTGTGTATATATTGAATATATCGTTGTTAAGTGAAACATTTAAAACACAAACACTCAAAAGAGATGTAAAATACTCTTGAATTTAAACGATGATTTTGTCATTGTATCGGACATGTATCGTATGATACAACAAATTTACCTAAAGTAAAAATGTACATTATGCCAACAATAGAATTATTATTATGCATCAGAATTCAATAGAATTATTTTTCTAAGTACCGGTACCCAAAGAAGTAAGTGCAGTATTTCCAAATACTCTATGTTTTTGTATTATTAGTTAGTTATTTATTTGATCAATTCATTGGTAACACTGAGTGATACTAGAAGATTTACATATTTGCTTGTAATGCTGATAATATAATATGTTTTAAGCATAAACATGGTAAGGTGCTAAGTAATTATAACTGCGTTAGAATCCTTTGAATTGCCGGTACTGACATATTTTTTTTTCTCTAACGGTAACAATTATTTGTCCTGTAATGTCTGCTTAATAATCCAGTAAAAAAATTAATATTAGCTTTTAATTAAAGTTTATAGAATTTTAAGACAAAATATTTCAGTTAAATTTATTTAAATGCCGTTTCCATTTAAAAACGTCTGATGATTTATTTATAAGGAAGAAACGTAGCTACGCATGTAACTTTCACAAAAATTTTTATTATATTATGCTCTTTAAAATTATTGTGCAAAACTAAATGAAGTGTCTGCGAGTTTTCCGAGCTCTTTAAATTAACGTAACCGTAGTAGAATCGCAGCAGGAATTCGTAGCAGGGAAACCTGCAAGGTCCCTATTGGTTTCTTCAAGACCAGACTGTCTACTGGCCCTTCTCTCGAAGGACATGATTCGTGATGGCCACTGTAGGGGGACTTGTAATAGCTAGGCTATTATATTCTTATATGCTCAGTACGGTGAAATCTAAAATATTATGTTTTCACATAATACAGTATGATTTTTATTAATAGTTTATATATAAAACTAGCGGACAACCCTATCAGCCAAACAAGCATTGAAGTTAGGCCACTATGGCTCCCATTATTAAAAAAAGAACTAAAACTTGATTATAATAACCATTAATAATAAAACAGGAATGTTACCGACTAATAAAAATGCTGAACTTTTACCAGTAGAATCACCACGTGGTGTTATAACCCGTTCCCGTGCGAAACACCTGCACTATATGAAACAATAGGGAACTACCCCTTCCTGTTGGCCACGCCTGAATTCTCTGACCAGTTGTCAGTCTTTCTTCAACTTATAAACTAGACGCTTGCCATCAATTGCGTGTGCTTAGTGTATGAATTGTGTTGTGTCTGTGGTTAGTGTGTTTGATTTCTCAGTCTTAGCTCTGAGGCTAAGGCCGCACTGCTGGACGGTTACCTAGCGGGTAGATGGTAGCGACCATCCAAGCGACCCGCCAGGCAAATATTTGCAGCGTGCTTTGAAATGTAGTCGGCCGCATTGTCCCCTCCATCGGATGGATGGATGGTAGCGTGTCGCCTGGCGTGTAGCTAGGTAAACAGTCCAGTTAGTTAATTCCATAAACCCTCCAAGGACGTAACAAGCTGGTGTTTCGTTTTGTTTTGAGTTATTAACTGAGTGTGAGTTTTTTTTTGTCAACTTTAATAATGGAAGAACTACTTATAGCAGCAATTTTTAAACGTAAAGCTACTTGGGATTCAACAGACAAAAGAGGAAAAATTCCAAAATACTTAATAGCTTGTGGGCACTCGATACTCGATACTTATCCTTGCATACATATAAAACTGATCAGGATAACTTCTTATTTTTTATAAACACGGAAAAATTCACCATCACACTCTCTATCAGTATAATACTCATGCACCCACATAGACCTCACATTAGACACGATTTCATTCCGTACATAAGGACTACATTCACTTAAAAGAAATTTTCTGGAGAGTGACATTTTTACTCTGAAACTAGTAACAGACTGGCCATCCGTGTTCCGTGAATGGAATAAAATATATCCCACAGTGCGGCCGATATATATCCAACCTCTACCCTCCTACCGCTACCCACCACCATCCAACCTAGCAACTACCCACTTGCAGTGCGGCCCACGGTTGAGATCCATCATGTATATATTTAAGGTTAGTAATAATTTGTAGCTTTACTTGTTCACCCTTACATAGGCCTAGTTGCCTAGGTTTATGTACCGTTAGTTTTAGTCACTTGAGAACGGGAATTGATTTGTATTCCCGAAACGTCGTGTTTGATTATTTAACACACAAATGATGGCAAATGTCCGAACAAGTAATTATAATAAAAATGATTTTTATGTCTGTTTAACCTATGTCTAGCACTGGTAACATAAAACTATGCAAACCACTGTTAGAGAGAGAGCTGTCAACTATTAATAAATGATTAAATTGTAGGCTAATTAAAATAGCCCCTTTTAATAAAAATAAAAATCATAAGCTGTTAAGAATAATATAGCTGTTAGTTCAATTAACAGGCAAAAAATATTTTTAACAAACCTGTGGAGAACAGATGAATAGGAACTTTGTATTCATCTTTGAATTATTTTTTAAAAAAAATTTGTTTGGTTTTTAAAGGCGAAAAACCTAGGTGGCTTCATTGCCTTCTCTCCTTTGAATTATCTGTCTTGGTATCAGTCTTTGAAATAATAGTGAAGCCAATTTATTTACAGGTAGGCCTAAGAAGAATTGTTTGATACTTAAGTTGTACAAATGCTCTATAGTAACATATTAAAAAAATGTATAGTTTTGTTTTTATAATGACATTGCATTTTTATATACCGTATAGTTCTTTTAATATTTGAACGTTGTAGAGGCAAGTTTTGTTTCATAATGACATTTCAGAGACGACAGGCTTATGTACAAATCCTTCAAATTTCTATTATAAAGGTTTTGAGAGAAGTTTTGTTTAAAAATTGGGCTACATCGAGCGATAATTTTCCAAGTTCTTTAAATATTTTGGTTTAAGTGTAAAAATAAAGGTTACTTTCAGTTACTTCAAAAATCAGATCATCAGAAAATACAGTCTGCACTTCTCATCGAAGCAAGGGAAATTACTTTGTAATTTAACTTACTGTATTAAGAAAGAAGTTCTTAATTTTTCATATTAGTGGCTCTGCCCTATCCATCATATTTTATTTTATAAATAATTTATTTTTAGTTCAAACACTTTGTATTTGAAGTGTCTATAAGTAATTAGTTTGTTTATTATAATCGGCCTACATTCTTAAAGGTTCCTTTGTTGAATTAAACCAATTAATGTGTTGTGTTAAGTCAAAATTACTTATTTAATCTCAGCAGCAAACTTCATATATTTAGTAAATGTATTTACAAACTTTTTACATTATGATTCCGACAACTTCTAGGTTATAAGTTGAAACTAACAGCTCTGATTACAATGGCAGCCATTATTTTTTCAAAGTCTCTGGTCTCTGATTATGTTATTATTTCATTTAATTGATAGACCCAGTTAGATGTGTGTAAATTAACCTCATCAGAAGTGCTTTAGCGTACTATTTTAGCCTACTCTGACCAACTAAAAACAAAGTTTCATTAAATTAAATACAGTGGATATTTTACAAATTGTTTTTTTTTTAAGACATGCACGATTCATAATTTATGCGTAAAATAACTTTGACATATTATAACTGTAACATTGAGCACAAAATTCTTTTGTATATCCTACCATAGAAAAAAACTGAAAATATTGTTACTGTTTTAAAAAAATGTTGTTATTGTTACTTGTATCATAATTAATATTTTAAAATATGTTCTCCTAATGTGTTTCAATGTTGTAACAGACACAGAGTTTGTAGATGATAGTTACAGGCTTATAGTTTTCGCAAAGGATGATTTTTTTTCTTGAAAACTGTCAAAGCTCTAGAATAAAACGTTCTGAACTTGTGAACAAAACGTTGAAAAACTAGAAGATAAATTATAAAAAGGTTTTCTCGAATACTTCTAAAACTTATCATTTAAACATGGTCTTAATATCTCTTACTTTGAAAGAACTCTCTAAGTTTCATGTTCGGGACAATTTTAGATTTAATAGCGGAAGGAATTCGGACGTAACAAACTACTTTAAAAAGCTCATAGCTGAGGTGCTGTTTGAAAGTAGGCCTATTCTAAAAGATGAACAGCAATAGCTACAGCTTGTGCAGTTGTTGGTTCGATTCCGTCTAACGAGGTTGGCTTTTCCGTTTATAATAATAATAATAGCTTTATCGCTGTTAAACAATACATGCAATAGGCAACAGTCATATTGGAACATTAACATACATCATATCACACCACAAGTACATGTATCAACTAAATCAAAATCCATGAATTCCTCCACAGAATAGAAAGCTTTTTTACTTAAGGGGGCGCTTCCCTGCCCGCCATATTGAATCTGATTCCCATAAGAGCAATGCTACAGAATAAGTCATTTTTTCCGTTAATTCGTGGAATAAATTTAAAAATTTGGTTTCATTTTGAAGTACTGTCATATGCGGATGTTGATTGCCGAATACATTTTCAGAAACCGTTTTATTGTTTTCATAAACGTATGATATAAATAGTAAAAAATAGTAAACTTTATAAATTGTTTACTCAGTTGCAAAAAGAGATATTCCAAAAATCCTTAGCAATCAACACCCACAATCTATTTTACTTTAAGAAAAAAAATACAGCTTTCGTTTTTTAACAAAAACAGCACAAAAATATGCTTAATAGTGAAGGTATGTTTTGGTTATTTAACATTGAAATTGGTACCCAATATCGTAGTTTTGAATGTGGAGAGCCGAGCCTTAAGCCATTTTTTAATTACATTTTTGAACATTTTTCAGGCAAATTTCTTATATACAAAGGCAGTTTATTAAATAGCAATACTGTTGGTAATAATAACTCTTATGCGTTTTAGATAGTCTTATACTAGGAGCTATAATATCACATTTGTTTCTAGTATTGTAACCATGTCTCTCGTACTGGTTATTAAATTGCAATATATTTTGTTGGTCAAGAATTAAGTTACAGTATATATATATAGCAGTGGCGGCTCGTGCTATAGGTTCACTGGAAAATACGACTTAGAGTAACAACGCGCAGCTCTCCTACGTCGTTTTCAGCTGCTTGGTTCAATTCAAAGAACGAACCTCCTGGCCTAGGCGAGGGGGCACAGGGGAACGGTGGGGGAATAGCCGTTTCAATGTTTTTTTTTCGCTGCAATCTAAATGCAGCGACTCCCGACTCCTTCCGAAGATAGCCGAAGCTGCAGTTCACAACAGTGTTTTGTAAAAAAAACCTTACGCCTATTTTTTCCTTTACGTAGTTGGTGTTTGTCAAGGTCTCTAGATAGGAAAGGTTACCTCATTCGGGAAATATAAAAAAAAAAGTGGAGTGGGGGCTGTGACGTAGTTATTAGTATACCTAGACAGTGATCAAAGCTCTGTCGTTTACGTTTATACGCGTTACTCATTATTTGTGAATGTTTGACGGCTTGTGTTTTTTGTTTAAACTTAAACTTTTTTTAAATTAGTGTATATAAAGTGTTTTAGAAGTGTAGGTAGAAGAAATATATTATTTAGGCCTACAATGGATATAAAATCAATAAATAAACCTAAAGGTGGTTCCATTTGTGCGGTTGCAACTTGCAAATATTATTATTCAAAAGCAAAACAAGAAGGAAGAACTGATATATCATTTCATAAATTAAAATTTGTTAGATCGTATTTTTATTTATTATTACAAACTAGTCGACCCGCAATGCTTCCCTATTGCTTAATTTAATTTTAAGGGTAGTTATCCCACTGACTTAATAATCAAATTGCAAATAGTTTTGTATTCTCTTAATACCTTAATATTACATAATTTTAGGTTTACAGCTTGTAGGAAGGTAGTTTAATTTGTATTTATTTTATAGGGGTAGCAACCCCATTTCAACACTTTTTCGAGACTTCGGCTCGTCCGGACAGAACACACGAATTGAAAGAAAATTAAAGTTAAACATTAGTTTTTATTTGTTACATTTAGTTTAAAAAAATAAGTGAAAACGTTACCCCACACTGTATTTACGTTACCCCACACAAAAATGTCTTTTCATAAAAACCTAATTCAGACTATACGAACATTTTAAAACAAAAAATAGCAAAATCGGTCCAGCCGTTCTCAAGTGATGCTTACCAACGAATAGCATTTAATTTTTCTTATATAGATTAAAATGTATTATCGTGATTGCATTTTTTTCTTTTTTATTCTGTAAAAAATATTAAATACAATTTTAATGACTGCTTTTTAGTTATATGATTTAAAATGTATTACCAAGATAGCTTTTTATTTTAAATTTTAGTCAGTAAAAATATAAATTAAAATTTGTATGATTATACTTTTGTTATTATTGTAAATTGCAAATTAATGACATAAACATAATGTTTTTGAAAAGGTTAAGATATATTCTTACAATTACAAATGTTAAAATGTGTAACTTAAGTATCATTTAAAAAAACTGCAACCCCAAAAATAGTTTAATACATCTATTTTTTAAAAAAAATGAGGTGATTTGTACGACGAAACATACATCTTTCATGGTAGCGCGGTGTTTTTATACTATAATGACGTCACTGGACAGGGAACGGGTCGAGGGGTTTGAGTTTGTTTACATGACTATGAGGTAACCTTTCCTATCTAGAGACCTTGGGTGTTTGTTTACTTCTTTGATTTATAGGTTATGTCAGTTGTGCATTCTATGAAGTTCATGGATTAAGTTCGTGTTAGTGTGGACATATTATTAAATAATATTATTGCAGTTCGGTGTTGTTATTAGAATGAACAGCGTTACACCTTTGCTAAGGGTAACTTTTCTTCTTTACCTCTTCAAGAAAAGTGTGCTATTAAAGTACACAAGTATTTGTGTCACTTCATTATTTATGAGTCACTTTATGAACTAAAAACTTAAATAAACTAATTAATAAAGTATAGGCTTCTATGTAAGACAATATTGTTCTCAATTTTCCATTTATAATTAATATCTATATACCAATCTATCATGAAAACTGTAACCCGATTTTATCTCATTGCACGCTTTTCAGAGATGTCTTAAAACAACCAAATTTTAGTAAAAACAGGCCTAAAAGTAGAAATTCTTATGTTTAGTACTAAAAACAAATTTGCAGGACCCCCTCCCCGGTAGATTTGAACCCCCAAGGTAATGATTCACCGGCCGCCACTGATATATAGGCAAGGCAAAGTCATAATCCCAAGTTAAGTTCACAAAAACCGGGTCTACAGGATTGTCTATTTGACAACCCAATAATGAGCATTATAGCTTTTACTTTGCAATATAAAAACTTTCCCTGAAGGGCTCGAATTGCCCCAGAGTCGTTCACCATACATTGGCATTGAATGGAATAGGCCATAGCCTAGTAGGCTATTTTAGAAGAAGTACTTCCGAACTAACACACTGCTTTAATTTTCTTAATAAATAAATTACCCTAGATAGATGCAAAGATTTGCAACCTGCGATTCAAAAGTAAGCTTACTGTCCAAATGCATACCCAATAACTTAACGGTATTCGATGTTTCCTTTGCTAATAGAGAGTGGTTTAAGAGAGAAGATTATAATTATGTTAGGAGGAGTTTGTTACTAAACTAGCCGTTCTTCATTTGAACTTTACCAGTATATAAAGTGAGGATGTTAGAAGGACAAAACTATTTTAAAATACCTGTTCAATATTTCTAACTGAATAGGGTAGGCCTACTTCTAAAAAAAATACATAATTTCAACACACAAAATGAAAAACGACCCTAAAAAATAAAGCGAACAACATAACCTACCCTAGAAAATAAAATGAACAAAAACATAAGCTAATGAAAATATGTGTTACAGGCCTACTGTGTGAAAGCGCATGCCCAAAAAAACTTTAAGTCGCTTTTGATTACATAAAATCTAAAAATGAATCTCCCTTCTTTAAAATATTTTGTAAATTAGGCCTAATATCGCAACACCAGATCAAAGTTGAAAATAGGCTCAATAAATACAGGTTAACCCAAGACCTACAAGTAATAATCTAACCGAATTGCATAAGGTTTTAAGAGATTACATCAGATTCAAATATAAATACCGCTTCTTTACTATATTTGAGCAAATAATGTGAAATTTCGTCCAACTCAATGAAAAAACCAAACATTTAGTAGTTACGGTCACTGTGTAATCGAGGTCGGTGAAAATAGGCTTGATAAATACAATGTAAGCATGTCCAACTAAATTCCAAAGTTATCTAACTCCAATGCATAGCTAATTATTGTAATATATTTGTGGGATTTGTGACCAATAGCAATGTTTTTTTGATCAGACGTCATAGCTGTTACAAGAACATAAGTTTCGTATTGCCAACATAAGTTTACAAAATATACCACAACTATGATATTACAACAAATCTAATCTAAATACCCCTTCTCTAGAATGTTTTGAGGTTAGGCCAAATGCAACGTATTTCCGCCATTTTAACAACCACATTTAGCTATCGTTGTCGACGAGAAACCAAGATCTGATAAAATACTTAATAAATACAAGATATTCTATGCATAATTCCATTGAATATGAGCTTTTTACATCGA
This sequence comes from Philaenus spumarius, assembly GCA_018207615.1. Lineage (NCBI taxonomy): Eukaryota > Metazoa > Arthropoda > Insecta > Hemiptera > Aphrophoridae > Philaenus > Philaenus spumarius. The sequence goes on from JAGFPH010002814.1 coordinate 125,225, forward strand.
TGTATAAACACACTGGATTGCGCGCTGAGTAGTCTGAAAGGTTCGAGAAACGAGCCGGTGTCAGAGTGGAACTTCCCCCTCCACTGGTGGGCTAGACCCGCGGTGGGCACCGTGATAGATGGACATTGACACACGTTGTTGTTGTTGTATACAGTTCAATTCTTTGATTTATCCTCTACACTTTTTTATAATAATATGTCATTTTTGGGCAGAGGATATAGTATTCCTAAATTACTATTCAAAACAGGCCTAGTTTTGTTAGCAGTCTTGTACTAGGAACATAAAAACTGGTGTTTTCAAAATAAGAAATTTCAAATTGATCAATATTTTTATACAGTTCTATTTTAGAACTAAATTACGAAACTTTTTTACATTTATGAAAAAAATTACAAAAAATGTTTATTACTTTTATGTAGGCCTAAAGTTGAACTTTTTCCTTTCGTTACTAAACATGCTTATTTCTTGAGCTAATAACTTTGTTAATTTTACTTCAATCATTTTTTTACGGGCAAAACTGGCATAATATAGGAATTCTTTGAACTTTTATCTACAAAAAAACTATGGAACACTTTTGAATTGGTTTAGAATAAACGTGTTGAATAAATGGTTGAAATACAAAAACTTGGACGATTTTTTTTACAAATTTGAAGTTTACGGTCATTTTGTGAGCATACCGTTGAGATACGAAAAAAAATCAAGAATATAATTTTATTGAACATCTAATTTGCTACCCGCAAAATATTAGTTTTTAAATTCGACTTACAGTTAAGCCACAAACTGACTTTGGAAAAAAGCTTACACTGAGAGAACCGTCCGGCGGCCATTTTTATTTTTTTAAGGGGTTAAAAATGAAAAATGGAAAAAATCTTAAAATTATGAACATAATTAGAGATTTTGTAGTTTGCATTGGCATCACCATATGTCACCGCAGGGTTTGGCGAGCGAAGCGATCAGGGGCCGAGTCCCTAATAGTAGATTAGGGACATTGTTAATTTTATTTAACAATGTTTAAAGTGTAATGTATAGGTATCCCTACTTTTATGAAAATAAAATGCAGTTTAAAATGCTAATATAGATCATGTTTTTCATTATGGTTTTGGTTCAGTTTATTTTTCCCTAAACTTTTCCTTATCCTTATCCAACAACAATAATAATAGTTTAAACACAAACTGTTAATCTATATAATAAAAATGAATTGCTGTTCCTTTGTAAGCGCATCACTTGAGAACGGTTGGACCAATTTGGCTATTTTTTTTAAATGTTCATAATAGTCCGAACTAGATTTTCATATAAAGAAAAATTTGAAAAGTTTTCCGAAAAAGTTTCAAATTTAGAAAAAACTAAACAGCCTCTTTTGTATGGACTCAAGACCATAGCGCACAAAATCAGTTGTTCGTATAAAATGCTTAGTAACACATGTTTGTTTACATTCATTAGGCTACCATAGCAACTTTACTAGCAAATTTGTAATCAGTTTATTATTTTTTCAAAACCAACAGCTTTACAGGTTAGATTGACCAACTTAAAGTAAATAAAAACAAAAATCAACTAAAAATGCTTACGGTACTATATTTTAATTCAATTCAAACATTGGTTGTTACATATTATATATAAAACAACTGATTTGCATCAAATACTGAACATAATTTTAGGTTAGGCCTACAATGAACCAAAACACGTTTATTTCCAACCAATTGGGCTAATTTTGAATCAGGTTTTTTTACAATTCATCACAACTATCAGTTTTTTTAGATTAGGTAAAAACAAACAAAAGGTTTACTGTATTATCTATAAAGGTTTACAAACTATAGATTTGTAGTATATTCTTGTGGCATAAAAACCATTTTGCAATAATTCGATCACTTAAGTCGATGTAATACAATGGAATAACTTTAATAACCTTTAATTTAAATCAAGCAATAGCGAAGCATTGCTGGTTCCACTAGTTTACTACAAAAATAAGTGTTACATACTGTATAACAATTAAATATTGTTTAGAAATTAAAATGATTATTTTACAAATAATGTTTGGTGCCGTTGTTGAAGCTGAGCAAAATAAATTAAAACATTTGTGGACGTTGCATTAGCTTTGAATGCTTCACGTGTTGTTGCTGTCCCACCAGTGGTGGGGGAAGCGGCTAGGCTGGTCGGACCGTATTCAATACACGCAGCAAGCGATCCAGTGTGTTTATACATCGATGGCTTTTTAAAATACAATGATTACAATTCTTCTTTCGCTAATGTAGCCTACACCGGCTTTTAATGCAGCTAAGTAGGGCTACCACAAATGTAGAATACCAGTGACAATTAAGTTTTAGCCTAAAAACACAAAGTGTAAATTTCAAACCACATCTTAACAAAATGAAATTAACTAATTTTATTTAAATTTCGACCACTTACAACGGTCCTTGTACTAAAGTACAGTATTACTATTTTATGTTTCAAGTTGATTTTTACATGTGGCAGAAGAGTCTATATGCAAGTAAAGCTTAGCCTACCGACTAAATTATTTATGATCTTCCTAATTAACTTGCCCATTATACCCATTTAGTTAAGTTACTATAAATACTAGACAACTGAACTAAAATAAGCGTTTTAAATTGCATCTTAACATATTTTAATTAAATATAAAGGACGGTCTATACCTCAAGCCACAGTCTTCACTCTCCAGTTACAAACAAAGAACAAAGACGTCTTTCATCAAGAAGCCGAATCAAGGTTTGCCAACTGAATCGTAGAAAAATGATAACGTTTTATACTAAAATTTCTATGTATAAAAAACCCTTTGCGACTAAAACGCGTTGTATCTAAAATAATAAAAGTTATTTCATCAAGTTTACGCAAAGGAATGCATAAAATTTCTATAAACTACGCTCAGTTTTTCTGTATTTATTGATGAGTTAAATATTTACTGTAATAGAGGTGCACTTTACGGTAACCGTAATTCAATTTATTGGCAAAATTTGGAACGCTATGAGCGTTCGTTCCAGTTCAACGCCTAAAAAACATATAATTTTTATCGAAAGAACGTATGATGAGTTTTATATCACTATATAATATATAAAAGCGAAATACCACTCACTCACTCACACGATTTCTCAAAAACTACCGAACGGATTGAAATGAAATTTGGTATGTAGTTTCCTCTAGGGCTGTAGGTGCTCACTAAGAAAGGGTTTGAAAAAATTCGAAATTTTAGGGGGGGGCTGATCAAAGTTATTAAAAAACGATTTCTTCAAAACTACCGAACGGATTGGAATGAAATTTGGTATGTAGCTTCCTCTAGGGCCATAGGTGTTCACTAAAAAAGGGTTTTAAAAAATTGGAAATTTTAGGGGGTTTTGGGGGGTAAAAATTACTAAATCACGATTTCTCCAAAATTACAGAACAGATTGGAATGAAATTTGGTATGTAGCTTCCTCTAGGGCCATAGGCGCTCGCTAAGAAAGGGGTTTAAAAAATTCGAAATTTTAGGGGGGGTTTGGGGGATCAAAGTTATTAAATCACGATTTCTTCAAAACCACCGAACGGATTGGAATGAAATTTGGTATGTAGCTTACTCTATGGCCTTAGGTGCTCACTAAGAAAGGGTTTGAAAAAATTCGAAATTTTATGGGGGGTTTTGGGGGATCAAAGTTATTAAATCACGATTTCTTCAAAACTATCGAACGGATTGGAATGCAATTTGGTATGTAGCTTCCTCTAGGACTCTAGGGCCATAAGTGTTCACTAAAAAAGGATTTTAAAAAATTTGAAATTTTAGGGGGGTTTGGGGGGGTAAAAATTACTAAATCACGATTTCTCCAAAATTTCCAAACAGATTGGAATGAAATTTGGTATGTAGCTTCCTCTAGGGCCATAGGCGCTCGCTAAGAAAGGGTTTGAAAAAACCGACATTTTAGGGGGTTTTGGGGGATCAAATTTATTAAATCACGATTTCTTCAAAACTACCGAACGGATTGGAATGAAATTTTATTTGGTATGTAGCTTCCTCTAGGGCCATAGGTGCTCACTAAGAAAGGGTATGAAAAATTTCGAAATTTTTGGAGGGGCTTGGGGGATCTAAGTTACTAAAATCATAATTTCAGATCTTTTATTATTATGACAATAGTGCTTTTATTATTTAAGATCTATACCTATACATATAAAAGCCAAATACCACTCACTGACTGAACACTTAAAAAGAATACAATTACGTTAAAAAGACTGAAAATATCAACCACCACGGGCAACGCCGTAAAGGTCAGCTAGTCTATATATATAAAAGCGAAATACCACTCACTCACTCATAACGATTTCTCAAAAACTACTGAACGGATTGAAATGAAATTTGGTATGTAGTTTCCTCTAGGGCCGTAGGTGCTCACTAAGAAAGGGTTTGAAAAAATTCGAAATTTTAGGGGGGGGGTTGGGGACCAACCACCACGGGCAACGCCGTACGGGTCAGCTAGCGTACGGGTCAGCTAGTATTAAATATAACTAAACTAGTCCATGTATCTCCTGCGGTAATTGATTTTTTAAAGTAAAGTAAAACAACTTGTTTTTCACATAATCAATTGGAATTTATTTGTATGCATAGAGGAAACTTGATGGAATTAATGATAGGCTAAATATTTAGTAAACATGAAATTCCTTAGTAAACAATTCAACTATTAAACGGAAGAAAATTTTAACAAATAAATCAAGATAAGGGATAATTACATTTTAAAGAACTGGAAACATAGCTAAGTATTTGTTTGGATATTTAAAAAATATATATTTTCCCGCTTAGAGGAGGCAAGGGGATATTAGCTCATACAGCCGTGAATTATTCGAAATGCTTTATTTAATTGTTTAAAGCGTTTTGTAAAATATAAAAACCATAGTCTACAAAAATACGTTTTTATATCCATTACCACAGCAACCAATTCTATAAAATGACCAGCTGAGCAACATCATTTTATGTTGGGCTTAGTTTATTTTATTTTACCCGGCTTTAGGGCAACATGATTTGTTTTGTGGACATCTATGGCACATTACCTTTCGATTGGTAAAAGGTTAATTCCTCTCCTTTTATAATAAAAACTAAAAGAGGTAACTTCAATTTTCGATGTTCATGTAAATTATGTTACACTACTCGACCGATCGGTATAAAAAAAAACTCAAACGTTTATTGTATTTTATCGGTTGATGTGTTGTTGATAACAGTACAATAGATTTCGCCTCCAAGCACTGTAACTATTTACTGTGGAATTTCTAACCCGTTTCAGTGTTTGTAACACAATAATCCATCATCATCTATCTATATATATAAAAGCCAAATCCACTGACTCACTGATCACGATTTCTCAAAAACTACTGAACGGATTGGAACGTAATTTGGTATGTAGCTTCCCCTAGGACCATAGGTGCTTACTAAGAAAGGTTTTCAAAAAATTCGAAATCTTAGGGGGGGTTTGGGGCATGGGCGGATCCAGCCGGTTTTCAAGGAGGAGGCTGTCTCCTATCCCGGGGGGGGGGGGGGGTAATAGAGTAATTTTGTTGGAATGCAGTGCTTGATAACGTCTTTTAAGACTACTTCACGAGCACCCATTTTGAATAGAAATTAAGGATTATATGCTTTTTCCAAAAATGAAATTTCATTGTAACAAATTGTAGAGAATAAATCATAAAATTGAACTGTATACTTGACAATTTTAAATAGCCTTATTAGAACAACTAAACAAAAATCTGACAAACCTAAAGTATACAGTTCCAGCCAGTAGCGTATCCAGGATTTAAGTTTGGGGGGCCGAGCAGGCCATATTTTAAAATACTTAAAGTAACTGTACTTCTCAGCAACGTTTATAATTTTACAGTGATGCGATAAAAATATTGTATAGGGATTTAATTTGTTTGTTTAGTAAGAATAAATAAAACAAAAATGTACACAATTTTAAAATGATGTTGTATTGGCTGATTTCAGATATGGTGGAGTGTGGGGTGCAGCAGTGGCTGTAGTGCCAACCTAATATTCGTAACTTGACTGACAACATACAGTGGAGTGTATTGAGTGTACATAGAGTTGCCATAATATGGTAGTGTGGGAGAAAGAGGAGATTTTAACTGGCTATCTGACCGGGGGGGCTTTGGGGAGGAAAAGGGGTCTGGGGAATTTTGAAAATTAAGTACCTGTTTAAAAAAAAACTCCTTTAACACGTTCTCTGCTAAAAATAAGTCCATTATGTACCCCACATGCTAAAAAAATTTTTTGTTTAAACCTTTCCTTGAGGTCTTTTTGTTGAATTTAGATGTTATCTGTTGGTTTCCATCTCCAAAACCACTTTTTTTTTCATTTTTAATTTCGGGAACCGGTACTCCCAGCGCACACCGCGTCCGCTCTACCCGACGCACACTTACAAAACGTTAAGTTTGTCGAGAGATGGGTTCAAATGGCCCAAAATTCAATCAGTCTAAACACGACAGAAGATCAACTGGCCCAAAGAAATGAATTGTCGACACTTTTCTTTAATATCACATAAACCCTATTATAAACAATTAAGAATATATATTTACACAAATTTACAACCCTACCATTCAACGATAATCATCATTTATTGACGTCTGTGGTAATTGTCAAAACAACCGACTACACGAAGTCCCGGATGTTCTGGACATGTCATACACTCATACTGAGTGCTCTTTTTGCACATAGGCTACGACATTTCTTTTGCGAGGTTCGATTTGAATTTGGTTTTAATTTTGTTATTTTAGTAATTGTATGGCCAGCAGATCGAAACAAAGGACTGATAAATAGAGGGGTGCGCGAACTTAAAAGTACGCGCAGAAAAAGAGCTGTAAAAATCAGGCGTGATGCGCGAACTTAAAACTACACACAATTTATACTCTCCAGTTAGTTGCCGAATAAACAAAATTAACATCAACTTCCTTCTTGCAGTGCCAAAAACACACTAAACAGAAAAACTTTGACAATAAGTTGGGGGTACCGGTACTCCGTGAGCACACGAATAGACACCCTCGCCGCAGTGAACGTGTTAAATTAATTTTTTAACATACAAAACTCATATAGAATCAAATAATTTGCTATTGTTATGCCTACAATTTCAAAATTGAGCGGGATTTAAAAATATATATATTTAAGGTTATAGAAAACTTAGAAGAAAAGGTTTATTATTTTTTGTTATATTTAAATTGCAAATCACACAAAACATGTGTTTTAGTAATCTATATATATAAAAGCCAAAACCCACTGACTCACTGATCACGATTTCTCAAAAACTACCTAACGGATTGGAATGAAATTTGGTATGTAGCTTCCTCTAGGGCCATAGGTGCTCACTAAGAAAGGGTTTGAAAAAATTCGAAATTTTAGGGGGGTTTGGGGGGATCAAATTTATTAAAAAATGACTTCTTCAAAACTACCGAATGGATTTGAATGAAATTTGGTATGTAGCTTCCGCTAGGGCCATAGGTGCTCACTAAGAAAGGGTTTGAAAAAATTCGAAATTTTAGGGGGGTTTGGGGGGATCAAATTTATTAAAAAACGACTTCTTCAAAACTACCGAATGGATTGGAATGAAATTTGGTATGTAGCTTCTTCTAGGGCCATAGGTGCTCCCTAAGAAAGGGTATGAAAAATTTCGAAATTTTAGGAGGGGTTTGGGGGGATCAAAGTTACTAAAATCATAATTTCAGATCTTTTATTATTATGACAATAGTGCTTTTATTATTTAAGATCTGTATATATAAAAGCCAAATACCACTGACTGACTGAACACTTAAAAAGAATACAATTACGTTAAAAAGACTGAAAATACCAACCACCACGGGCAACGCCGTAATGGTCAGCTAGTAACATATAAATGTAAAAACACCACAAAATGTAAGCTGAAAAGTATATATTGTCAAAAGCAGTATCGTAAGTTAATTTAAGCTTTTTATAAGATTAGGACCAATCATCTCACCAGAAAAATGTTAGTATCAGTTTACTTTTAACTCAGCTTTTATTGCTTTTAATGTAGGCCTACAACAGTTTTAAACTGCACATTGATTACTGTAATTCAATTATTAGGTAACGGCGGGTTATGTAAAAGAGATCTTTCAAAGATTTTTTACCATTCAGACAAATGTTTCTTTAATTTTTATGTAACACATTATAAAACGTAATTATTTAAAATATCAATTATTATGCTGGTACAGGAAAATAGCTAATTTTAAATAAAGCTCATTATTAACAATTATTATAGGCCCAATGTGACTTGTTTTAACAAACCTTATCTAAAAATCAACGTAAAAATTAATTCTAATTTAAATCAACTGTTATGGTAATACATTGATCAATACAGAAAATCTTTCACCAGCTAAAGTATATTAAATTGTCAAATTAGCTTTTTTAATTAACACCTGTATACTTTTGCTTTTAAATTATTTGGATATTTTAATACAATCCCCTGAACAAAAACTTTGCGAATCGTATAACAAAAGAACATTAAGTACATCGATGTACAAATTTCGATTTCTAACATCGATGTTTTGTTAAGTGGAAATCCCTACAGGCTGCAAAACAGCTGATCTTGGTTCGATTCCATTGGTCCTTGGCGCCGTAAATTGTACATTTTCAGCGATCGACAACTAAACTGCGAATATAGGTAAAATCTAACAACGTTTTCCGCCGAAAAAAAAGCCAAAGATTAACAAATAATTAGAGTCTACAAAGAGAGAGGGTTTAGCTTTGGCATAGTTCCACGACGATAAAGTTGTAAACGTAAATCAATTTTCGTTGCTAAATACGATTTCAACAGAAAAGTTTCGTTACATAACTTTTTTTGGAAAAATTTTATAAAGAGGAGATTTCTCGTTATTAGCAGAAATTCCTCGGAGCTTTATTTTTACCCTCAAAATCCGGTAATCTCCGTGGAAATCCGGTGATACGGCAACCGTAAAGTGTACAGTATTGTTAGTTTAAATATTTAGTTAATTATGTTAGTAAATTTGTAGCCTAGTTCTTAATGCCAGTAGCTTTTGCTACATTTTTGCCTAAAGTTTTGGGGGAAGGGCCGGCCTCTCTGGGCCCCCTCCCTGGATACGCTACTGGTTTCCAACCAAACGGGAAAAGGTAACGGCTTAACGCGCCTAGGGCGTTGAAAATGTGCATATTTCACGGAAATACCCGAATAGCCTCGGAACACTAAACCAGGTTTTCGTTATATCAAACGAAAATGTAGAACTTGCACTTCAAATAACTATAAAAATCATTATAAAAATATATCGATTTGTAATAGATACATCGATTGCAAAATGTTAAAAACTGTCCAATTGCAAGAGTTTACAGAAAACTTCATACATCTAAGAAAATATAAGAGTGACGAATGATTGGAAGATCGTGGTAGAAAGTCCAAATCTTGACGAACCCATAGGTGTCCTTATCTTCTTCTTAAAACAAGTCTGTTTAACGGTTATGTGCCTTTAAAAAGTGACTAGTTTGAGTCATTTGCTTGTGCTTTCTCGCACGGCATCAGTTGATTTATACTACAATATTACAACGATGATTACAATGTTAATATAGGTTTTGCAAGAAATTTGTAAATACAAAAATTAAAGTTTAAATCATTTCCTTTCCAATGGTTTTTGTTTTATTGACATTGGTTAATATTTAGTGGGTGAAATATTCGATACAAGTTATGTTGTCTGAGACTACTCAATAAACAAAACAAAAATATAATAACCCAAAGGGGGGGAGCTGCTGCCCCCACAGCCCCCCCTGGATCCGCCAATGGTTTGGGGGGTCAAAGTTACTAAATCACGATTTCTCCAAAACCACTAAACGGATTGGAACGAAATTTGGTATGTAGCTTCCTCTAGGGCCATAGGTGCTCTCTAAGAAAGGTATTAAAAAAATTCGAAATTTTTGTGGGGTTTCGGGGGGCTCAAAATTACTAAATCACGATTTCTTCTAAACCACCGAACAGATTGGGATGAAATTTGGTATGTAGCTTCCTCTAGGACTCTAGGTGCTCGGTAAGAGAGGGTTTAAAAAAAAATCGACATTTTAGGGGGTTTGGAGGATCAAAATTACTAAAAAAAAACCACCAAACGGATTGGAATGAAATTTAGTATGTAGCCATATGTGCTCTCTAAGAAAGGTTATAAAAAAAATCTACATTTTATTGGGTTTGGAGGGTCAAAGTTACTAAAAATCCCTATAAGAAATACATAGTGTAATATATTTATTGATATAACATATTTTTTGTTAATGTAAATTTAACTTTGATTTGTCTATCCGTGCAAAGCCGGATCGGGCCAGCTAGTTATTTATATTTCTTACTTTGAGTTTTATTATTTGACTGGGACGGGCTTGAATAAGGTAACTTAACGTTTCCTTATCGGATTTGCTCAGGGGCGGATTTAAGGTGGGGGGGGGGGGGGGTAGCCCTTGGCAAGATAAAGTGTGAAATTTATACAGTAATCTTCCACTAAATAAATTATGGCACAAACATTTTTCTGGTATTGATTTCATAAATACAATCAGACATAATGATTTTATGAATTAAAATAAAACATTCCAGATATACAGGGTGTCCCACGAAGAAACGGAGAAACTCTCAGGACTTGTTCTTCAGGTGAAAATAACAAAAAAAGTTCATATAAACATAGGACCGAAAACTCTTCGTTTCCCAGATATCCGCCATTTTGTTTTTTGTGCAAAATAATTCATATCTAGAGAACGGTTTGACTGTTTGAGTTCAAACTTGGCATGAAGCTTAACCTAACAATGATATATCTCAAGAAAAATAATCGATACTATCGAATCTTGAGTTTCAAAATGGCGGCTGTTTGAAAATTTCAAATCTAAATTACTCAAAAACCGTACATTTTAATGAAAAATGTCAAGACACCTTTTTTGTAGCCATTTTGATTCCCCATCGGGTGGTGTAACTGTCAAAACAATCGGATGAAGGATAATAGCTAAGTTATGTGTAATAATTGGTTTGTTCAACCCGGCATACTATACCAACACAGTAAACACAGCAATATTGTATGTACATTTGCTGTCATTACCTTTAACTTAGCTATTATCCTTCATCCGATTGTTTTGACAGTTACACCACCCGGTAGGGAATCAATAGGGCTACAAAAAAGGTATCTTGACATTTTTCGTTAAAATGTACGGTTTTTGAGTTATTTAGGTTAGAAATTTTCAAACAGCCGCCATTTTGAAACTCAAGATTCGATAGTATCGATTATTTTTCTTGAGATATATCATTGTTAGGTTAAGCTTCATGCCAAGTTTGAACTCAAACAGTCAAACCGTTCTCTAGATATGAATTATTTTGCACAAAAAACAAAATGGCGGATATCTGGGAAACGAAGTTTTCGGTCCTAAGTTTATATGAACTTTTTTTGTTATTTTCAACTGAAGAACAAGTCCTGAGAGTTTCTCCGTTTCTTCGTGGGACACCCTGTATAACGTCATAACAACGCACCGCACTCCCCTCGTCAATTGTCTATCTTGTTTACAAATATCCATTGATAAGGCTCCATCAAGCACAAGACGTGGCGTCAAGGACAAGCAGGCGTCCACTTCCGTCAGCATTGCCAGCGCTGAAAGGTGTTTCTCAAGTCTTTGTTTGTTGAAAACATACTTAAGATCTAGATGTGGTGAGAAACGGCTTAATGGACTTGCCTTGATGTTCATACACCGAGATGTTCGTCTAGACCACGAAAAAGTTATTGACAGATTTGCAAAACTTAATTCCAAGAGAAAGGCTAAGCTTATCTTGTAAATATTGTCTATGTTTGATACCTAACGTGTTCACTAATTTAATGTAATTGATTACATTTTTGTAGGTCTATTGACCTTTGACCATAACCCGAAACAACTTTTATATGACATTTAGGCTATTGGATAAAGAAATGTAATATTTAAATTACATTAGTTCCGTATGTTATTATTTTCCTAATAATATTGACAATAATTTAAATTTGTTTAAATTAATACTTCCTATTAGAGTGCGTGTTTTTATTTCAAAATTCGCTCATCTGACGTTAACTTGAATTTTTTTTTTATAATTTCCATTGGCAAAATGCATAATGTTGTTAAAAAATGTTATGGTTTTAGTCACTTGGTATGAAACAACATTGCACTTTTAGAGCACAGATTTTCACTTTTGACTCCTAATCATTCAAAATTTTCCATACCCCCCAGACCCCCGAAAGTATCCCCCCCCAAAGTGCTTCCCCCCCCCCCAGATATAGCCTTAAATCCGCCCCTGCCATTTGCTCAATGCTTTCCCTTGTGATACATCAGATCCCATATCGAATGGGAATTGTTTTATCACAAAATATTAGTTTATCGTTTTCAAAGTCGAAATTTATTTTTAAATCTTTAATATTATCCAGACCCAGTAGTAGATCGAAATGCCTCTTTCCTAATAGAGTTAATTTACAACTATAATCTTCTTTTGAAAGTCCATGTGCAGCGGCTACTTCGAAAGGTACTTTTGTTATGCTTGTTTTGGAACATTCTAATCCTACAGATTTTCTTATCAAAGATCTTGTGCTACCAGTGTCGATTAATATTTCAAAATTAGTGGCCGGGTCGTGTATATACTCTAAGGCAATTCATTGTTATCCTTCTGTAAATTCACAATTGAAAATGTGTACCCAAGTTCGTTTACCCTCTCTTCAGTTTGAATGTTTGCGTAGTTATCTGCACCGTTAACCTCTAGATTTCCGTTGTCTTGGAAATGTTCGTCATTACCTAAAGTTTCGTCTCTAGCAAATATGTCCGAGTCAAATTGATACATTGCGTATCCGTCATTAGGTCTCTTCATGTCATTTTACACTTTAGGATTTTGTCTAGATGTACCGTCCGACTGCCTAGTTGATTCAGGATTAGTGTTATAACCCACGGTGCTAACCCTTAAAACCTTCGGGGGCCAATCCCATGTCCAAGTAAGCATGTGTGTAACGGGCGGTGACCATCGATGTATTGTAGGGTGTGTGCGTGACCGCTGCCTGCCGGTTACTCGTTCGCCGGGGCTCGGGTAAGCTTGCCGACAACGAGGACCTGCTCGGGGTACTGGTGACAGTGCTTCTTCTTGCGGGGCTCTAAGGAGATCTGGATCGTCGCTGGATTCAAAGAGTGGTTCGGTGGTACGAAGGGGAATCCAAAACCGTAGCTGAACTCGTTGCCGGACTTGTTCGGCGGGCCAGGGATCAGTCTTGGTCTTTAAGCGGATGCGCATGCCGGTATAAATAAAATCATATAGGATGGCGCGTAGGGCGGGTAGTGCGAGTGAGACAGAGTACCTATCCCACCACACTTCCCCTCCTAAGTTTAGGCGGAGCGTTGTACAGTCAACCCTAGTTATGTTGGCTTACAGTATTTACTTTATGTTATCGAGACATTTTAAATAAAACATGTACTAAACACGCTTAAAATACGATTTAAATTAAAGGCTATTTTATAACTTATAAAGTAGTTTATTATAAATTTACTATAGATATAAGTAAATAGAAAAATAGTATATAATAATTACATTACATTAAATAATTTACTGTCCAACTCTTCAAGTAGTTTCTTATGAATTTAGTATATAAAAAAAAAAAACAATATATTTACATTACATTAAATTATTATCTGTCCCGCTCTTTAATTCAGTTAATTATTATAAATTAACTATAGATATAAGAAAAAGAAAATACAATTTGTTTACATTAGGCTATTACCTGATAATATTGGTTGCGCTTATTTGCAAGCGATTTGTGGTCAAACCACACATCTGACTGAAAAATGTTTGAAATAAAATATGTAGATCAACTAATTTTCTACAACTATGCCACTCGAAGTTTCTTTCTACCCTAAAAATATAAAAAGTTTACGCTTTACTACTTTTTCATGTCCCGATTTAAAAAATCGAAGTATTTCTTATTGTATAAATTCCGAACATTTACTAAACTGGAAGATATTTATACTGTCAGTTGCAACATATCACGCAGATTACAAATATATAAAATTTGTCCTATTTAAATAATCCTAGTACTGTGCAGAAGCTTGTAATTGAAAGCGCGTCCAATACTAAAAATTGCTCGGCGGCCCTCTAATCAGTCTAATCGATGGATTTGACACAGACTGTATTTTTCTTACAAAACGACAAAGACTGGTGTTGGAGGGAGAAGGGCATTACTGCTTCTGCGCAAACCACGCGCCATCCTAAATGGTACTACCTATACCACGGGTGCGATGGGGCCCTACCGGAGGCGACTCCAGTACCCTTGCAATTGTGGTTAGCCTCGTGGGGGTAGTGCCACTGCTGATAGTAGAGGTTGTCACCCTGTCTTGTCTATGTCAGAGAGGGTGCTGGTGGGTAGATACACCAGCACCTAGCATGCTTTTGTATGTTCCATTTGTTAGCGTACCAAAGGGTTGTTGGATTTTCCGTTCTCATGAGAGATCGAAGCTGTTCGTGAAGCCCTCTTCACCAAACTCGTAAAGCTATTTTTTGTACGTATTCGCATAATACACCTTGTGCAGCTGGTTCTTTGTTAACAAAATATGCTATCTGTAGATTTAATAATTTTTTGATTCTTTCATAGAATTTAAATGGTGTTTCACTGGCTTTTTACTTTAATTCTGCCATTTCAAGACTTATTGTAAAGGAATCTCTTTTGTCCAGGTAACTAGACAAAAGTGTTTTTCTAACATCTATCCAAGCATAACTATTTGAGCTTACAACTAATTCTAAGGCTGGACTTTTTATTTTTGCTAAAATGATAGAAAACAAATATTCGTTTTGGAAAGAAACATAAAATGTAGTATTTTTTACCGCAAATTGATATGAATCTATTAAGCATATTGGGTTCACCCGAAAATTCTGGGATCATGTCCAAATAGCCTCTTTTTTAAGACCGTACTATCCATCGTATTGGTTACAACTAAATAATAATATACTCAAATTAATTTTTAACAAAAACAAAACATAATATACTTATTTTGTTGATTATTTTCCTTGCAAAATCCAAAATTCTATGCTCATTTCCCTCGTATCACAAAACAATTGGATAAGCACTAATTTTTGCACGCAATTTCCACTTTTTCACTTGACTTTTCCTTCACTTAACAATACACTTTTATTAATTTTAAATTTAAACTTAATAATATCCGTTTATTAATAGCCCAGTCTATAAAGGTTTTTTGTCACAACTAATTAGGGGAAAGCTGAATTTTTTATATGTGATAGACTCTTATGAGACATGTATTTTCTCAAAAGTCCCCGCCTCTCCCCCTTGTGCTTCCCCCTCCACCTCCCTTTGAAGCGTGTACAAATGCATAGTTTCACTAGATTGCTTATAAGTTCGTTAATACTCATCGTAGCGAATTAATATTTTGTAAATGTGTTCCTTCATACATACTAAACATATTTTGTTCTTGTAAATTTTTCGTTAAAGTTAATATTAAGGGAGCTATTAAACAACAAACACCAAACAAATGGTTTTTCAAAGCTTATAAATTTACTTTTATTAACTATATTTTTATATTATTTAAAATACAAAAAAATGGTACAAATAAAAGTTCTAGTATGTATTTAGCTTTAATATGATGTGGATAATTACTTGTTTAAATTTATCGCTTGCTCTTGGAACGTCATCAAAGATAGCGCTTCCACGCCGCTCCAGTAGTCCGACGCAGGTTTCACAACCTCTTCGCATGGATATATGTCCAATTATTATTATTTCTAATTATTGCAAATATTATTTTAGTAAATATGTGTGCTTATATAATGTTTGTAATATATTTATATACAGGGTGTTACAAAAAGGTTGGGCTGGCTATGCAGATTCAAATTCTACATGCAAAAATAAGTCGAAAATGTAGTATAACATTTTTTCGATTTCGGCTTAATTTAGCCGTAATCCGCCATTTTGTTTTTTTACAAAAATTTACTGTAACTCTGGAAATAGATAAGATATCGTTCAAATTTGGAATAAGCATTTTATATGTTACGATTAACAAGTGCACCAAACACAAAGAATTTATTTTTATAATTTTCAAAATGGCGGCCGTTACACATTTTTAACGTGGAATATCTTGAAAACCGTCAACTTTACAAAAAATTTACATGAAACAAAATATTTTCCTTTTTTTAACGACACACAAAATGCTTTTTTTTTGTAGTTTTAGTAGGTCAAAGGATAACCGAGTTATCGACAAAAAACTAAAAACATAATTTCTTGGTAAATGTCTACAACAACCAAAATTAGCCTAAAACCATCATTTTTTTTAGTTTTTTTTTTTGTAACGGGCTATGCATATTCAGATTCTACATGCAAAAATAATTCGAAAAAGTAGTATAACATTTTTTCGATTTTGGCTTAGTTTAGCCGTAATCCGCCATTTTGTATTTAAAAATAATAATAATAACACAAAAGCCCTTGGAGATATTTTTTATGAAACTTGGTATACACTTTAACTCTATAGTTATAAACATTTTCCAAAAATATCTTTGATCAGACTCATCAAATTTCAAAATGGCGGCCATTTAAAATTTTTAAAGTCAAATTCCATGAAAACCAGCTACTAAAACAAAAATTTTACTAGACGCTAAATTTGAAGTCCTTTTCATTTCAAATCGAATGACACTTTAATTGCAAAAATTGGTTAATAAATATCAAAATGGTGGCCATTTAACAATTTCAAAGGAAAATTCCATTCAAACTAGGGACTAGAAAAACTCCAAATTGTTCAATTTTAATTTATGTTTTATTACAAATTGAAAGACACCTTTTAGTATTCAACCCCTGTAGAGAACATTGAGCAGCTCAGAGAGCGGGTTGAAGATGGGTGCCAAAGGGTAAGAGGGATGCCAGAGATTTTCGAACGGGTGAGGCAGTGCATGACAATCAACGGAGGACACATGAGCAGCTCCTTTAATAGTGAAGTTCAGTCACTATACTCGCGGCGGGGATGCGGAATACTACCCCCCGGAAAACAACCCCCCTAGGTGAAACGTGACGTCACGAAATCTGCCAACTAACCAATATGGGAGCCGTGTCCGCGACTGGAATACTACCCCCCCTAGCAAAAGCGGGTCGCCGGAATACTACCCCCGGACAACTACCCCCCCTCCAAGCAGGTTCCTACAATTATTCTGTTATCGGCAACATACTGTGACCAAACAGTTTAGGTTAGTCCTCTAGTTTTTTTTTAATTCTAATTATATCGAAACTTTAGTGTGCGTGACTGGAAAACTGCCCCCCCCCGATCTCTGACGTCAAAATGACGTAGAACCTGCTTGGGGGGGTAGTTTTCCGGGGGGTAGTATTCCGGCGACCCCTCGCGGCCACGAAATTAGGCGGGTGATAGAAATGGCGGTGTTGCCACTTCGTGCTGTAGTTATTTATGCAAATACACCCGTCAAGTAAAGATTTTTGAAGCGCAAGGTAGTGTGCTTTCTCTCAAGCTTGTGAATCTGTCTACAGAGCATAGTGAAATAAAATTATACCAATGCCTTCAGAAAATGCTACTGATTCCAATGGTATGACTTTTTTATTTTTATAACGGCAGCAAATAATTAACAAAAATAAAAAACCTAAATTGTAATTTCATTCAAAACCGCCATGTATTGAATTTTTCACCAAGCGAGGATTTTTTTTGTCTTTTTGGTCAGGAAGATTTCGTCTGCGGTAAAGTTGTAGAAAATCGTATGAATAACATTTTTTGTTCGAAACTTTTTTTATGAGATTCTTAGTTTAGTTGTAAAATGCATAACTGTATGAAACAAAAACAAAGACACGCGGGCGCTCGGCGAGAACCGTAGCTCGTAACCCTTGTTTAATGTTGTAAGTTGCTATTTATATTCAAGAGTAAAAAAGGAAATAATTTAAATGTTTATAGACAACATTTCCTTTACATAGTATATGATGATGATACCATTTTTTTTTTCGTTTAAGCCATAATTCCAGTTATTTTTTTCTTATCTTAATAAAATTCCAACAACGTTTTTTAGACTTTTTAGTTAGTTCCTGAAGCGAACTAACTCGTACTGTTTGTGAATAAGAAATGTAGGCTACATTTTAATAATAAAAAAGTAATTAAAAATTGTATTTTCGTAACAAAGTATTTTTAAGCCTTTATTCATTTTGTTGTTCATTTAGCACCCCACAGGAAACATGTGCGAGATTGAAGACACCACGGTCGTGAACAACTTTACTTCCCATAATTTTCCTATGCCTCGTTTTTACAATGTATTTACAGTATTCTATATTTACAAAATTTATAAGCGATTCTGTTTGTATACAAAGTACAGTAGCCTAATTAAAATTTATAGGAAAACCTAATTAAAGAAAAATCATTAATTAAATATAATTTTAAACTAATATAATTACCTTTTATATTATATCCGTCTTGTGGCATTTGCGATAGCGACAACTCACTGTCAAAGACTGACTGACATAAGACCGTTTGCGAATGTTTCTTTACTTACTTTATTGCTTATGTCGGAGGGTGGGATGGGAAAAGAGCGGATGTAAAAACTTAAACCATATCTTTTGCAAACTTTCACACTTTACTGTTAATGGATGCCTTCCATTTATAATGTGTGTGTATGTGTGTATAGTAAATCTGTGTGTTTAGTTTGTGTATTATTGTTATAATCTGTTTCACTATAAATTAAAGTTTATATGTATTAGTTTAATATATAGTTTAATAATTTAAATACATTTCTGCTATTTTTTAATTAGTAAGTTTTCTTGAGTTAGTAAAAAATAAACATTTATGTTTATTTTATGAATATTATTCAATACAGGTTTATATAAATATGTGTATTGCAACGGAAATTAGCCAGTTGCAAGGCGCTAATTAGACTTGCTAATTAGAACCACAAAACATTAAAAGTTAACGAATTTAAATTTTAAAGACAGCATAAGAATCAGTAAATTAAAACGTAAATAAAAGAAAGAATAAGTTTTTGATGATATATGCATGGTTTCAGAGTTATTGAAGAAGTTAGTTTAACATTTTATCAATCAGAAAAATAACAGGCAGAGGCGATATGAATTGTACTAAGTTCAATCGACAAGATGGGACAGGAGAATTCCTGTCGAGAACGGCAAGAGTTTGTCAGATTCTACTTGTTGCTAGGCAGATCTAAAACCATGTTAAATTTTGATAATTATAAATGTTGTATATTATTTTAGTTAATTAAAAAGAGGGGAAAAAGACGAATAAAACAGTATAAAAAGTTTTTTAATAGAGTAAATAATTTAGGAGTTATAACACAAAAAATAAGAGCAAAAAATGAAAAATCGTTTGTGTCGAATAAATTCAAAAAACTAATTAGGCCTAATAGAGACCTAATAAGGCCTATAAAAGAATAGCCCAAATTCATTTCCAAATAAAAATAACTTAGTAACAAAAAAGGGATTTAAAGTCATTAATTTGCATAAAAAGGCCTATAACTTCAAAAATAAAGTTAAATTCAAAAATTGAAAAGGGGGGGAAAATCGACATACTAACAAAAGGTAATTATGCAAGGTTTAGACAAAAAATCATAATTAAAATTAACGTAATTAAATAATAAAACTAAATAACTTTAAAGTTAAACAAAAGGGAGACAAAATTAGAATAGTTTGTAATAAATGGCAAAATAGGTTAGAAAATAGTTAAATGCATTGTAATATCACTTGAGATGTGAGAAAGGTAAAATCGGGGGGGAATAAAACACAAAAATCGGCAGCGCAAAATTAGGCTTCCGAAAATCAACCATAGCGGGAGAACCAAACAAGATAGAAGAAATCCAAAAACATATTCGTTCGTTTGGGAACCAAACGAAGAGGATAGGAAGAAGAAAAATCCAAATTTGATAAAATTCACAGAATTAAATTTCGAAATTCAACGAAAACTTGCGGAGCAAATAACACGGCGAAAAAAGGGCGTACGACTTCAAATCAAAGGGCTACGTGAGCAGAAGGTCGTCATGTACAAGATGAGACCAACAAAACCAAAATTGGGCCAAGGACAAGAAAGTTACAGCAGTTTGAGACTTTCAAAGCCAAATTGCATTGATTTCAAGAATGAACACGCCGAGCAAAAGTAAACAATAACGAGACAAATCTGCCGAGTAGGGGAAGGGCGAGAGCCTAAAGTCGGTAGACTTGTCGAGTTAGTTCAGTTTTAGATACCAGACCGTCACCACGTACTTCAGAGATCCTAGAAGGGCTTTCCAAGAGACTAGCTGAGGGAACGATCGCAGTGGAACACTCGCAAGAATAGCGGACATTGGGCGTCATCAGCATAAGTCAGAGAGAGTAAATCTTGAAGAAAATCGAGGTGAGGACCTATCTAGCTAACTCCGGCAAAGAGTAACGGGCCGAAAACCGTACTACCATTGGGACTTAACTGGACCTAAGAGAATTCCGCAGGACCAACACCGCCAGGATTGGGAACCGAAGACAGAACATCTTGTTTGTTGTAAGTAACAGATTATCAAGTTGCTTTCGAATCTAAGAAAATTTTAATAAATTCAAAATTCAATAAATTAAATTAATAAATAAATAAAGTAAATTCAGGGGAAAGTGTAAGAAAAGTAAAATCGTTTTAATAATAATTAACTCACATCTCACAGTGGTAAATATCGACGAAAATTTAATTATAAATATATATTCAATTTATCCATTGTAATTTGTGTTGAAAACGCAGTTGCGTAAGTTTAATATAATAATTTTGTTCAATAAATTGTTTATTTCTTGAAAGAGTTGCTAAAATCATTTATAAAATTAGTACAATACCATAAATCATTCAGTGCTCTAATTATAAGGATTCAGGTGAGGCAAAAGTGTTTTCTGATCATAACAAGTATATCTCCACCGGGGACGACCTCGAGATCGGAGTTAGAAAAAGAGCTAGTGTACTAAAGAGAAAACAAAACAAAAGTTTCTAAAAATTTTAAAATAAGAACTGGAAATTAAAGAAAAACAATTTCCAATTCTTGCCATCGCATCAACCACTCAAAAAGGGTCATACGGGCAGGTACAAGTTGACCGAATTTCAAATAAAATTAACTAAAAGGTAAAAAGGTAAGGAAGTGGGGCCAAAACCCTGTGATTCCGATATACGGGAAAAAGTTGGAGAGAGGCTGGTGCGTGGCAAGTGGCGCTGCCAACGTGGGGCAGAACGGGTGCGTGGCAAGTGGCGCCCTAACGCGTTGGCTGAATGAAAAATAAAATTTTAAACAATTAAAAGATTTATTTCTCATTGAGATAACGTACGAACCGGTATAAGTGATCAGAAAACAACTAGCCTAATTATACATGTATTAGAGATAAGCAGTGCAAATTTAAGTGAATTATAATAAATTGTGTGTTAAAAATAAGTAAAAAATTAAAAATGGCAACAGGACCGAAAAAAGAGGAGGCGGATATTCAAAAATTGTTGAAATTAATGTCGGCCGAAAGACAAGAACGTATAGCGAAAGAGAAAGAACGCGAAGAAAAAGAGTTAGCCGAGAAACGCGAACGAGAGGCGGAACGACAAGAACGTTTAGCGAAAGAGAAAGAACGCGAAGAAAGAGAATTAGCGAAAGAGAAAGAGCGCGAAGATAGGGAATATTTCGAAAAGCAAGAGCGATTAGCAGAAAAGAAGGAGCGAGAAGAAAAAGAGTTAGCCGAAAAGCGCGAACGGTTTGCGGAAAAACAAGCCTGGTTAGCGAAAGAGAAAGAGCGCGAAGAAAGGGAAAGAGAAAGTCGCGAAGAAATATTGTTAGCTGTAGGCGGATTAAAAAATGATTTAAATAAAGGGATAGAATTAATCCAGGGCAGAGTAGATCAATGTGAAGTAGCGATAGTGGAAGTAAGGGAGGAAATAGACAAGCTCAAAGAAGCGGAAAGTTTAAATAGTAGTAAGATAGCCACAGTTAGTGTCGAAGTAGAAGCAGTAAAAACTAGCGAGAAAAAGTTAGAAACGACAATGAAAGTGTTGGAAAGGAAGTTTAGAGAAATAGACACAAATAGATTTGTAGGGGGAGCAGAAAAAAGAGTCGTTTATGTAAATGCGAACCAAGGGGAGCAAAAAATTTCGGAATTTTGGGGAACACCCAGGGAAAGCCCTATGAAGTTCATAAAGGACATGGAAGAGCACTTTTCCGAGATAGATCCTACATTAGACGACGAAGAAAAATTAAAAATAATAGAGAGATATTTAAAAGGGGCAGTGTTAGACTGGTGGGGAATTGTAAAACGAGACAGCACAAATTACTCAGAGTTTAGGGTGAAATTTGTGGAAAACTTTTGGGGATACCAGGCGCAACAAACATTGCGTAACTTAATAGAAAACGGAAAATATAACGACCAAGGACCCATGTCCAGAGTCGATTACTTTTGTAAAATGGTAACTAAAGCTACACATCTTAATCCACCAATTCCTGAAAAGTTTATAATAAACAGAATTTTAAGGCATTTTGACAATTGTATAAGGGTTGCGAGCGTAGGAAAGCCTAGCGAAAGCTTCGAAGAGGCTATCGAGCTTTTAAGGGCATTCGAGGCGATGGAAAGGGAAGGCAGAAGAGATGTTAGACACGACGGACCAAGAAATTACGGAAATTTCGAAAGACAACCGACAAGGACCGCGGACTCTCAAAACCATCCTAAGAACCCTAACCAGAAATCCTATGGGAACCAACCTAGTACTAGCCAAACCCAATATCCGAAAAAACCTAGTCCTTTTAATACCAACGTTCCAAAACCTAGTCCAAAAAACTAGTGCGTCCGGTCCCAAGATTAGAAGAACAGGGAAAAAGCAAATTGACAACGAATCAGGAATCAGGGACCGAAGAAAAAAGCCAAAAAATTAAACAAAACCTTCAAAAACTAAATTTAAATTTTCAAAAAGAAAGTCGTTTACAATTTCAACTCAAAAATATTGCGTTCGATATACGGGAGGAATTATTGCAAGAGCCAAATAACATAGAACTACAAAAGGAGGAAATAAAATGTCCTGAAATAGAAATTAAAATTAACGAAGAAGAGTTAAACTTAGAAATAGACACGGGTGCTGCATACTCTTGCATACAATCAGAATATGTAGAATATTTAAAAACGAAAGGATGCAAATTTATGGAGCTACCTGTAACAAACGTTGAGGTCGTAACAGCAATCAAAAATAGGCGGCAAAAAGTAGCAAAGCAGGCAATGATACCGTTAAACATAGGAGGAAAATTAGTAAACGGCATTTTCTTAATAGTACCTAAATTGTCAACAAAAGCCATAATGGGTTGCAATTTATTAAATAAACTAAAAGCAATCATAAATTTAGAGCATAAATTTATAACGTTACAAATAAAGGGAGAAGAAATTAAAGTAAGCTTTAACATAAATTACAAAAATCAAAACAAACAGATAAATAAAATATACAAAGAAAAAGGACGTGTCCAGGGAGCAGAAAGGGAAGAAACCGAAGGAGACAGGCGAGACGAAGGAAAAAGGAGTGGAATGAGTGTTAGGGGATTGGAATCTAAGAAAGAAATAAGATGTAATCCACAGCTAAAATTAAAGAAGGTGTTACTAGCGGAAAATGAGCAGAGCAGCCAAATTTTAGTTAAGGGGCAAGAGATGAAAAAGATACTCGAGTCCGGGGAGTTAAGTGCGATGAAAAAGATACGACTTAACAGAAAGGAGCTAACACAAAAGGTCCGAGAGGCGGAAGAAAGCAAGGAGTTAAGAAAATTAGGAGATAAGCCAATAAATAAAATAAACAAAATTAAACTAATACAAATAATCAACCAGCCATTCAAAAGAAAACTAAGTAGAAGAAATAAATGGGGGAAAATAGCCAAGGGAAGAAGAAACAAATTAGGAGGAAAACCTAAGGTGAAGCTGAAGGCGAGGCGGCAAGTAAACTTAGGAAAGATAGGCCTAAAAAAGGAAGCGCTAAAAACGTGTTTGGTTAATAGTATATTGGATAAGGAAATAATAAAGTGTAAATATTTAATAGATTATAAGTTGTAAATAGATATAAGAAATAACCATGGAATTAGAAATAAGTAGAAATTTAAATCGCCAAAATCGGATAAAAATTGAAGGAAATACAGCGAGTTAAGTAAAAATAGCGAACTACATCGATCAGCTGATTTGAAAGGAGGGTAATGACCTGAAACTCCGCACTAGGTCAAATTCAAAAAGTAATACAATTTTCGAGAGAATATTGGAAAATAACAGTAGGCCTACGATCTCGGCTAAAGTAAATAAACAAAGTACGTTCACCCAGGAAACCAATGAGTGCGACAGAGAAGGAAAATCGATTAAAAAGGACATCGGCAAAGCAAATAATTACTTCCTGCAGACGGGTAACAAAGAGGGGAACGAGCAGAGTCGTGAAAGCCTAGTATTTTTCGGTTAACAAAAAATTATTTACCAGTGTGAGATTTTTCAAACTAATTGGGAATAGTTTCAAGGGCATTATCCAACTTGATAATTTGGTACAGTTAGGTACTTAAGTAATTAGTAAATATATAAGCAGTTCAATTCAATTAATATCAAATAACTCATAATTATGTAATGTATTAAAATTGTCTTAGTATTCCAGCAGCAGTGGAATTTCTTCAGATATAAATTGTAAATAAATATGTGTGTAATAATCAATGTTAGGTAATAGAATACAGACTGATGGGGAAGAAGGTCTAACCCAAGGTAAATTAATATGTAAATTTGTTAAGATTAGAATGTTACATCAACTGTTAGAAATAGGAAAACTTTTGAGTTAAAGTAAAACAGATTTCTCAAGTTAGAAAAACAAATAAATCAGTTTTATTAAAAGGGGGAATTTGCAACGGAAATTAGCCAGTTGCAAGGCGCTAATTAGACTTGCTAA
>JAGFPH010002815.1:0-23368 GCA_018207615.1 Philaenus spumarius
GTGGGCTTAAGTGGTGATATGGGGCAAGTGGGGCAATCTTCTCGACCAATCAGGGGCTTGGCTCCGCCTACTTTTACCCCCTCTACTTTGTTTTGGACCAATCAGAGGCTGTGCCCAGGTAACATAGTATACTACTACTATTTTATCGCCTCACCTTCCCCGTAAATAAAGCAATATAACAAAATACAATTTTGTATATAATAAAATGGCAAATCTTGTCATTAGTTACAAAAATTAACAAGAATTTACTTGTTATGTATGTTGAAAACACACTTTGAACAGTTCGCAAAGTATACTCATGATGATGTTGTTGCAGTTTCCTGTAAAAGTATTGAGAGTTTGTTGGCCAAGGTTGATGTGGTGCCGATACCAACTCAATATTTGTTGTACTGTTGTAGGTTTTTCTAATACACTGCTTCCCACCGTTTGGGTTTGTTATCGTTCCCCTGAAATCTTTGCACCTATAGTTTTTTTAATTGTCAATAAAACTTGCCACATAACCTTCAGCTACTGTAGTAAATTTCCAGCCTCCATGGCGTTTTAGAGTTAGGATGTCAGCTCCTGAATCTACTAATAAAGATGCTGACGACCTTCGCAGGCAGTGTCCAGTGAACGGTTGTGGGCTGTCATGTTTTAGGTACGAGGCAATTATTTTTGACAGCGAGGCATGTGTGTTCTTACCTACTGGTTGAATCGTACATTTTTTATACTTGTACTGCAAAAAAAAAAGATTGTGTTTTGTAACTTTGGGTCGAAGGTTGGCGTATTTTCTGATGATTTAACCCTAGTATGTTACCTTCAGATACAATAAACTCACGAGGCGTTTTAGTTTTTGTGTTTGGTAAATAAAAACAAAAATAGTCAATGTAGTCTTTTACATTATCTATTAATAAATGTGTTAATTCTTGTTTTCTACAAGCACCTGATAGACCGATAATCAAAGCAGCTTGTACTGGCTAATTGGCAGGAAATCACAATTGGATCTTTATAATAAGCGACTACTTTGTTTAACAATAATCATACCAATTTGGACATACGGAGTAGAACTGTGAGGATGTACAAAAAATCGAATCGACTGTTGGTACAAAGAAGCCAAAATAGTATAATTCGTGCAATGACCAACGCAAGATGGTATCAGCGTAATGAAGACCTACATTCAGACTTAAATCTGAAATCGGTGGAAGACGTTATAACGGATTATGCAAATAGACATGAGAAGAGACTCCTTAATCATGTTAACGTGGAAGCTTTACAGCTACTGGACACGAAACTGTGTATAAGAAGACTTTGCCGGCTGAAGCCAAAGGATCTACCTCATTATTGAATTTTTAGATACCTAGTAAGGTTTACGTAGCTAGAACCTAGATTGTGATTTAGGCTTCAATACATGTGGCTCGCTTTCTTGTATATGTATTACTTATTTAAGCACTAGCTTAAGATTGCAATATTCTAGTATGTCAAAAAAAATATTCTTTTCTACAAGCACCTGATAGACCGATAATTAAAGCAGCTTTTAGAAACAATTTATCATCTTTTGTGTCTACCAAACATTTGGAAACGTATTTAAAAAACACTTTTGACTTTTTGGGTTGGCAGTTATCTGAATTCCCTTTTACAAATGCAACCAACATAGTGTATTTACGTATATCAACATTGTTGTTTACAGATACAACGTATCATAAAATAAAAGGTCCAAATACCGGCTGCACTGTAGGTTTTAGACGAATCACTAAAATAGGCTAAGAGTACCTTTTCATTTTTGTTAGGCTTTTAACTCCCTTCGTTTTTCACCACTTTTGATATTTTTAATATACGCTGCTTTTTATCTTTCTTTTGATTTAGCTGGTAATACATCACCTCAAGTTTTTCTTGCTACTTCTTCTATGTCTGAAGGTAAACTTGCATCCGATTCAGTCATTTTTCACTTATATTTTGCCGTAATCTTCAAAACAATAAACGCATATTAAGGTGGCATCTGCACCAACACAAATCGTAGTTGCGAAAACATTGATTATTACAAATTGAACAGCTGGTGAGAACTATTAGAGCCACCTGCACGCCGCTTCTCGAACTTCATGCATTTTTACTGTCCTCAGAGCTGTAAAATAGAACTTTACTGTGAGTTCAGTATAGGAACTTTTAACATGTGGTGGGCTATAAATGTAAATACAGAATTGGGTGTGTTTTCATTCATACCACACTTGGAATTGAAATCCTTACAATTTACTTTCAAAAACTAAATTGTAAGTTTATAGTTGTATGAACTAAAATTTTAATGTTAACTAAGGCTAGTTATAATTTGGCTATTGTAGCTGGTGCATCACTGAAGATGGCGACGTAGTTGTTGAAATGCGTTTGAGTTAACTCTTGCTACCTGCCCTCCTCATACATATTAGAGAATTTCCATAGGAAACATGAGCTATTTTAGTGACAATTATAGTAAGAAATAACGACTCGTTTAAGTCAATAAACGTATTTATTTGTGATATTGTGTGTTCAAGTTTTATTTTATCAAACACTAGGTGAAGCCCATTCGTGCTCCGCACGCCAACCCCGTTGGAACCTTCTATGCACCTAATCATGTTATTTTTTCTATAAAATAAAGGTGTAGGATTAATAATAACCCCAAAGCTAAGATGGTAAATAATATTAAATGTTAAATGTTCAAATCAAATTTGTTCGTATATTTTACAACATCAGTTATAATAAAGGTTAACAGAACCAGCAAGGCTCAGGTCTACACTTTAATAAATACCTAAACTAAAAGTTAGAAATACAAATAATTGTTTCAAAGTGTGAAATCAAGTGTTAATGGAAATATTAGAGCAAACAGCTGTTTTATCTGTTATTTTATTCAATTGGTTGCTATGATAGTTCATCAGTCCAGAATTTTACTGACTAAATTTCCAATTATTAAAATTTTTTTTAATTTATCAAAATGAAAAGTAATTGAGTAATTTTATCAAAAAATTGAGCGCCGATCATGGCCTGCAGAACACGTTTTAGGGTGTCATTCAAAATGTTATATTTATATATGTGTGTGTTCACACTCAACCAGAAGTACGTTTTTTGAACGGAATTAACTATTTCTGTGATTTTTCGTACTAGAATAAAACTTAGTTTTACCCAAAACTATAAATGTAGGATATTATTCTGCACATTTAGTTTTTCTACACGATCTTATATCACGCTGGGGTTCATCAAAATCGATCAAAACGTAAAGTACAATAAAAGTTCCCGGTTCAAATACACGAGGTGGATTTTACCGTTTGGGCATCTTCTGATGCTCGGCTGACGGCCTAGTTTGTACGCTGCGAGCGAAATGAATCTGTCCATTAAGTCTGGCCACAAGGTCGAGTTGCAAACCCGCAAAACGAGTTTTTCCGCTTCGAGTGGAACGAAAGAGTGCGTGAGTCGGACGACGACGACGATGACGGCGACGATGACGACAACGATGACGACGACGACGACGTTGGAGGTGCTAAGAAACTCTAACATATTTCGTACACACAGACAGCTCTTCAACACCTTCTTAAGTAGAACAGTTTCCCAGATCGTTGGCTGAAACATATAAAGTTGATTTTGGAAATTCCCTCAACTCACGTCAGTGCTTCAGCTGTGTGGACGAATTAAAACTTTGTACAGTCGCCACACCTTCTCTACTAGAACAATGTTCAGGCGCTCGGCATAAACTGTTGATGTATTTCTTCAAATTTACAAAAGTCAATTTCTTACACTCTTCCTAAGTAACAATTACTAAATTGTGCCTCCCATGCATTTTTCCTTTAAGCGCAAATTCACTAAATTTTAGTTTTCTTTGGGCAATTTGTCTGTTCCTTTATACTCTTCCTATATCAATGATTACGTTTTTCATTAAAATCACTTTATCTGTACATGAGCCGGAAATACTTTTTCAAAGAACACTTAGTCAACTTACTCGCTTACTTAATCAAATAAAAATTAACCTTTTCTATACTAATATTATAAAGAGGTAAAATTTGTTTGTTTATTTGTATGTAGGGGGTAATCTCTGGAACTAATGAACCGATTGAAAAAATAGTTTTACTAATAAAAAGCTACACTATCCCTGAGTAACATAATTAATTTTGATAAAAACATTTTTTATTTTAATAATTGTAAATTCAGTCAGTAAAATTCTAGACTGATGCATTACCATAGCAACCAATTGAATAAAATAACAGCTTTTTGCTCTAATATTTCCATTAACACTTGATTTCACACTTTGAAGCAACTAATGGTATTTCTATCTTTCAGGTTTGGTTGTTGTTAAAGTGTAGACCTGAGCCTTGCTGGTTCTTTTAACCTTTATTATAACTGCTGTTATAAAATATACGAAATAATTTGATTTGAACTTTTAACATTATTTACCATTTTAGCTTTGGGGTTATTATTAATCCTACACCTTTATTATGAAGAAAACATTACATGATTATGTATATAGAAGGCTCCAACGGGATTGGCGTGCGGAGCACGCACGGGTTTCACCTAGTATTTGGTAGAATAAAACTTGAACACAGAATCTCACAACTAATACGTTTATTAACTGAAACGCGTTTCAACGACAAAGCCGCCATCTTCAGTGATGCACGAGCTACAATTATCGCACTATAACTCGGTTACTAAACTTACAGTTACAGTTTCACTATTGCAGCTTGTGCATCAGTTTTTTTTTTTAAATTATTTGAACTAATAAATAAATTATTTGTGAAACTCTGTGTCCAAATTTTATTCAATCAAGTATCTCCTCACAAGTTGAGCTCAATATTCACTTATAAACCATATTGTTTTTTTAAAACACGTTTTCCGTAAGTTTTTCACATTAGGCTAGTTAAGCGAAAATAAAACATGTTTTTGAAGGACTGTTAGCTGGTTTTATTACATAGCAATATATTTAACCTGTTTACCATAGCAGGCAGTTTATAAAAATAATAACGTAGTAAAAAACTTATTAGAAAACATAATTAGTCTTGCGTTTTTATTGTTCCTGTAAGGAATTATTTTTTTAAATAGTTCCATTGTTAGCGTCTGGAATGTTGTATATTTATTTCTACTGCCAACTGAGTGAATTTACACAATTATTTGTATGTATATTTTATATATTATTGACACTTTAATACGAAAAATAAAATTTATAGAAATCTAATGTTTCTATTATATTTTTGCAGATTTCTCCATTTGCTGTTCTTCAAAGGGAATCGGACCAACATTATTATTTTCGTTGGTGAGTTACTTTAAAAATACAAATTAACTTTCAAGCATAACAATAATACAACTTAAGCGACGTGTTATTGAATTTAGGGGAAGTCATCTCAAGATTGAGGTATAAAATAGTATAAAATACTGTTTCTAAAATCAATAGCTGCCGTCACCGGTTTCCCCAGTTAAATAAACAAGTGTTGTGGGAATGTTTGATGATTTAATTTACTCTCAGCTGTCTTTTACTATTTTGTACTACAGTCTCCTATTAAGATACGTGTTAGAATGCACCACAATTTCAACACTTTTATTGTTAAATATACCTCTGTACTCGCTCAGCTTATAAGAAGTTTCATTCTATTCTTAAAACCAATACAAACTCTAAAACAAGATTTATTTAAGTTGTTCTGAAAAATCAGCTGGCATAAGCTAACAATTTATTAGATACTCCGCTCCCTGCTCACTTCGCTCGTCAACACCCTCGGTGAAGCAAACGTAAACATATTACCACTTATGAAACAAAGGTGTCAATCAAGGGAAGTATAAGAATTAATTTTTATTGTTAACCAACAGTAGACGTGACTATTTAAATTGAGTATTTTATTATTTATTTTATTTCCTATAAAACTTTTAAAATTAATAAGTGCCAAATTTTCAGTTCAATGGCTTTAAGAAAGTATAACAATAAACATTTTTTTATAGGGGTTGTTATTACATTTTTACCCCTTAGCAGCACACGACAAAATGTAAATCTATGTTTTTCTATATATCTTGTAAGAAATAAATGTATACATTTTCGGCTCACTAACTTTAAGGAAAATATAACAATTAATTGTTATCGTTTTATGGGTTGATATCACATTTTCACCCCTTAGCAGCAAGCGACAAAATGCAAATCTATGTTACTTTTTCTGTGTAAAAAATACACTAAATAAATCTTGTAAGAAATAAATGTACAAAAATAAGCTCTCTGCTTTAAGGAAAGTATAACAATCAATATTTATTATTTTAGGGGTTTCTTCAACCCTTAAATCAAAATGAATTCTAGCCTAGTTTGAAATCAGCTGTTAATGGAAATATTAGAACAAACAGTTGTTTTATCTGTTATCTTATTCAACTTGTTGCTACGGTAATAAATGTAAATACTTGTGTCGGTTCATCAGTCTAGGCCAAACCTAAGATTTTTTTTCTACTAAATTTACAAATATTGAAATAAAAAATGTTTTTATCCTAATGAATTATAATTGCCTATAAAAGCCTATGTTACTCAAGTATTGTGCAGCTTTTTATTAGTAACACTATTTTTTCAATCGGTTCAGTAGTTCTAGAGATTACCCTCTACATACAAACAGACAAACAAATTTTACCTCTTTATAATATTAGTATAACAGAATTTAGCGAGTGTATACAAAAATAATTTTGAAGTAACTTATCAAAATTTGATCAGGACCGGTAGTAGAACGCGTATTTAACTAACGTGCGTTTAATTTTAATGTAATTTATTTTATGCATAAGCTTTCCCATTTTAATTTTTATTTAATTTTAAGGGTAGTTATACCATTTCTTTACTTTG
Source organism: Philaenus spumarius (assembly GCA_018207615.1). Classification (NCBI taxonomy): domain Eukaryota; kingdom Metazoa; phylum Arthropoda; class Insecta; order Hemiptera; family Aphrophoridae; genus Philaenus; species Philaenus spumarius. Next base: position 6,791 of record JAGFPH010002815.1, read on the forward strand.
ACTTAAGTATTCGAATTGCAAAAGGATGTTTATATCACTCAAGAATAATGGTACACAAATTAAACTCTATAGCTTGTATGAAGTTAGTTCAATTTATATTTATTGTATAAGGGAACCCCATTTCAACCCCTTAGAGTGTAGTAATTGTAATCTAAACACTCCTGGCATTAATATGGGTAAAAAGTGAATGTTTTAGCGAAATCGGTCAAATAGGTTTTTAATACTTGTAAACAAAGAAACTAACATTCATTTTTATATAGAGAGATTAGTTGTTTCATAATGTAGAACTTTGAAGTAAGAAATGGTTTTGTAACGAATTTTTCTAGAGTTCTAATGGACCGATTTTTATAAATTTGTTGTAGTAAGAAGTTAACCCTACAACTGTTAGACCACTCAAGTTGAGTGGTCTCAGCTAGCTGAAGTACCTAGTGAATTGAGCAGTCTGTGACAACTCAACTTGTATCGATTATTTAACCCACTAAAAGTCATCTAATCGCAATAAAACAAAATAAATTGGAAAGTAAATGATTTAAACTTTAGTTTTGAATTTACAATTTTTTTCTAAAACGTATATTTACATATGTAATCATCGTTTTAAAATCGTTTTCTGTAAAGCTATTGCCGCGAGTGAAAACACAAAGAAATTACTCAACTTTGTCACTTCTCTAAAACTCAATGACAGAACTGTTTTGAAAATAATATAAAGATAATAATAAAGAAAATGATATAACCTTTGGATTCGTCAAGATTTTAACTTTCTAAAACTGCCTTCCAATCAGACTTATAGTTCCGGATATGTAGAGTTTTCTGTAAACCCTTGCAATTTGCATTCAAGATATCTTTTACAATTCAATATATTTGTGTAGATATAAGGATTTTAGTACCTGGGCGACCGAGCATTACTCGGTATTTTTGTTAATTGTGTGTTTTTTTATAGGAAAATGTATGTAAATACAAATCAGGTAAGTACTGTTTTGTAGGCCTACTCATAACTCGCGAAATATTAGCACGGGTCAGCTGATTTCAAGCTTAAAACAATTCTAACCTTTAAGACAAAAAAAAAAAAAAAAAAAAATTTATAGGAGACAGCTGATGGAAATATTATAGGAAACAGCTGATGTTTGTCATATGTATCCTATTGATTTTAAATTACATAACCCCAATGTTAAAAATTTTCAATTTTCAAATGAGTTTTTCAGAAAAATACGAGTTTTCCTGAGGTAGTGGTTTTCACCAATCGATTTTTTAGTCCCAAAAGCCTCTAATCCCAAAGTTTCAGCAAAATCCTTCCGCTGGATCTCGAGATTGCTCGTACAAACACACAAACAAACCAACAAACAAACAAACAAACAGACATTGCTCGTATTAGAGTATAGGATATGGATTTTTAGGAAAAAATTCGATCGTTCGTTTCGTGTAAAGTAAATAATATTTACTGAAATGGTTTTATTCGTACAGTCCTGGAAAATACAGACTTTTGTTGAATTCTTAACTCCCTGTTCTCACGCTTCGGAAGCGTTGTTATAATGGTTGACTCACACAGGATCTTGTATAGACTTCGTACGTGAGTGTTTTTATTCGTTTGTTCTAACTTTGTGATTCAAGTAAAACTAAATGAAATATGTTTATGCAATAAGAATTTACAAGTATACCTACAGTTCAATTCTTTGATTTATTCTCTACACTTTGTGACAATAATATTTAATTTTTGGACAAAGCATATATTAATAAATTACTATTCAAACTAGGCCTAGTTTTGTTAGCAGTCTTGTAGTAGGAACATAAAAACAGATGTTTTCTAAAAACGAAATTTGAAATTGATATATATTTTTATACAATTCCATTTAAAAGTAAATTACAAAACTTTTTTACTACTTTTTACGTATGCCTAAAGTTGAACTTTTTCCTTTCGTGACTGAACATTTTTTGTTTCTTAAGCTAATAACTTTGTAAATTTTACATCAATCATTTTTTTACTGGCATATATGAATTCTTTGAACCTTTCTCCACAAAAAAAACTACGGAACACTTTCGAATTGGTTTATAATTACTAGGCCTATATTTGGCGATTTTTTTTTTAAATATGCTTTCGAAATGGCTTGGCGTTGCAAAAAACTAACAATAGACAGTTGCACGGTTAAAAAATGATTGTCAAATGTACGCGTTTTCATAAACTCACTCTGAAAACCCTGCAAGCTAACATAATGCTTAGGGACAGTTCGTAGCTTTTTGTGTACGCAAATGCGCGAAAATAGGATCAGTGACAATTATTTTGGACTCAATAAGTGGTTTCCAGTAGAAACTGTTATATACACAGGATTTATCTGTTTTTTATTTTTTTTATTTTAAGATTTTGAAATATTTATATTTATATTTTTTATCGTAGCTGTCGTAGAGGTTGTTTATTACGTCTGTCCTTAATTCTCCATCAGTAAAATATAGCTTATAAAGAAGTGAGCATTAAGTTTGTGCTACAAACGAGCTCTCTTATAATTCCGACTTTAATATACTAATGGATGCATTTAGAGTAAACAACAGACACAATGCGGAACCTTTCTCTTTATCTAAATTACTTTCTCCCTCTTAGTGCAAGGGTTGGCGTGGAGGGGGGGTGATACATTAGGGGGTGGATATAATCTTCCTTTAAAGTAAACGTTTAAAGATTGTCCTGATATTTCGACGTGAGTTCCGTTCAAAATAATTGTTCAATTTGCTCGGTTCTTTTTAATTCGAAAATGTTAAGTAAATATTTCTGGCTGTGTAAATGGATTAAAATTAAAGAATACAAATGTATATATGGACATATGGATATATCTAAATATATATATATACTCACTCACTCACTCACTGACTCATCACGAAATCTCAAAACTACTGAACGGATTGGAATTAAATTTGGTATGTAGCTTCCTCTAGGGCCTATAATAAGTGCTCGATAAGAAAGGGTTTTAAAAAATTCAAAATTTTAGGTAGGGTTTGATGGTCTCAAATTTACTAAATCACGATCTCTCCAAAACTACCAAACGGATTGGAATGAAATTTGGTATGAAGATTATATATATATATATATTTATTTATGTTTTTGTAATATACATTTAACTTTGATTTCTCTATCGATTCATGCAAATCCGGATCGGTGCATCTATCTATATATTTTTCTGCCCGGATCTATATATTTATCATCATATCTAATGAACGATTGGTCTAAACATGGTGAAATCTCAAACTATATATACTATTTATGAGAGATATATAGTACAATTAAACAAAATATTATACGGTTATAAGTCTTATGATTTTTTTAAAGGTTTAAAATATTGGTAAATTGGATTTTTTATTTTGTTGCCTACGGACTGATCACGATTTTTTTAAATGTATATAGCCTTGAAACAAGGAACCTGGCACAAATAACTGTACCTGGCCCCTTCCGCCCCTCCCTCACTTTCACTTTCCTACTCACTGACCACAAGGCACTGGTGCATCAGTTGGGCTTATCATTTTGATATTCTCATTCCTCTAAACCCTTCTATTCCTCGTTCCCTCTTATATTGCTGAGGATAATATTGGGGAAATTGGGCAGCTTTCAGACAATTATCTCCAAAACTCTCAGTATCCGTCGACAGAACCGTGTTTGTCATCTGATACTGTTGAGTCAGATCATTGTTCCATTGTTCAAACCTCCCAGAAACGTGGGAAAAAACGGCGAACACGTTTTTCTAATAATAATCGTGCTAAAGCACATAGGGAGTCTGTCAAAAGATACAATGCAAAAAATCCCTTCATAAATCGCGAGGCTGTTAAAAGATACAATAAAAAAATCCTGCCGTGCATCGTGAGGCTTCCAAAAAGTACAGTCAACAAAATCCCCAGGTCAAAATGAATGTCGTTTAAAAATACAGTTCTAAAAGATGTCACATGAAGGTGCTTCCATGGTGTGAAAAATCAATGTCAGGGTTTCACTACAACTGCAACACCGATTATCACAAAGACAGAACAGTTGAACTAGGTCCTGTGACGACATGTAAATGGTGTACAGCTATGAAGTGGTATAAATGACATGGTTTAGAACCTACGATTCATATCCTTATGACACACAAAACTACCATCATTTGTCGCATTTATTTCAACAAAATAATTATGCAATAGCGATGCATTGCCGGGTCAGCTAGTCCTATTTTTTTTTTTATAGATACAACTCTAAAAAGGTTTCATTCTCCTACGAAAAATCTCAAAAAATAGTTACTTTCTATCAAAAAACGTGCTTCCGGTTGTTGGACTTTTTGGCTAACGAACTCGTCAGAGCGAAAACCAAAGCGAGTACCAAATTTGGACCATATTGGACTTCAAATGCGACCGCTAGAGTGCGAACACGTATATAAATATTTTTAATGACACCCCAAAACGTGTTCTGAGGACCAAGAGCGATGCTTATTTAATGCTCCCGATCTCAGGTCTTACCATAAGGGTCACTGCAATAGCTCATCTTTCCTATGGAAATACCCTAACAAAAAGAGCTTTTCACAGATGAAGTTAAACTGTAGTAATTTGCGGAAAGTTGTCCATGTAAACTATAATTATTCATAGGTGACAGAAATTGTAATTTTGTTTAAAGATATTTGTTTTCAAGCAAAATACAAAATGATTTAGTTTAAATGCTTTAAAACAGGAGAATGTGTTCTCTGCAAACCATAGGCCTACATTGTTGATTCTATAAAACTTAATTTGGTTTCCAAATGAAAAGTAACAGAAATGTAACATTATAAATCGTTACTCAACTGCAACAGAGCTTTGATGGAAACAAAATGAAAGCCTTTAATATTAAAGCTCGATATGTTCTGCAATATGAGTGGTTTTATATTTGCCGTTTGAAACTGTTTTAATATTGGCCGAGTTGAAACTGTCCACGGATACTCCTGCAATGTATTTAGGTTCTTGTTTTAATAATTACAAAACTCAGACTTTCGATTCAGCCTGAACTCACGTTTACAATACGCCTCCCTGTTGCTATCATAGCAGACGACTACGAAAATAGTGTTGCCAACCTTGATGGGACACTTTTGAAACCACCAATGAAACTTTTTTAACGTTAAACAACGTGTTTTAAAGGGAAACAGCAATGACTGAATGATATAAATGCATGGAAATTGAAAAGAAACCACGAAAATGAAAAGAAATAAACAGTACCAGAAACTGGCACATACTTTCTCACAAACATATATAAAATATTATTAACACGTTCACTGCTAAGGACGCACATGTGGGCTTGACACTGAACACTATGAGAAGCGGCCGACGCACAGTGCATTGCTTGCCAACCACCGTATTGGGATTGTTTTCAATACACAGTGCATTGCGTGCTTCTCACATCAACCCCAAAAAATCAGTTATTATTATAATTAGCTAAACGAGAATTTTTTGAAAGATGGGCTTTTTTGCATATGGTAGTACATTAAGGGCTACAAATAAGCAAAATTTTATCAAAATCGTTAGAGCCGTTTTTTATAAAAAATAATAACTGATTTTTGGGGGGTTTTTTGGCCAAAAAGGGGGTTGTTTTCAAAAATGTTCAAAATCTTTTTCCGTGCATCTATACAGGTCTAATTTATACATCTGACATGTTTGGTGCAAATTCGTTCGAAATCGATCGAAAAGTTTTCTCTCTAGCTTTGTATACATACAGACAGACATTTTGTAAAAATCACTTTTTTGGACTCTGGGGGTCCCTAAACGGATATTTCCACAACGGATATCTTATCATAGATTTTTTTTTATATCACTATACTTTCTCTATACTATATATAGTATAGTGAGAAAGTAAAACTTAGAAAATCATATGACATCAATTTCATGACATTGGGAATCGGACAACTTACTTATACGGCAGACGTATGAGAGAAATGAACGTGTGATTATAGCGATGCCAATTGTAAGAATTAAAGTATGTATTATTACATACATTTACTGGTGGACCTGGCAATGCTATTGGAGCGTTTTCATTGGTTCGAAACGTTTCCATACAAAAATATCTTCCGCTTAGTTACGATGTTTTTAAAACTTTACACCCCTCTAACTTTTAAACTGTTAGTCGTATACAAAAAATAAAAAACAAAAAAACAAAAGTCTTAAAATAATTTGTAAAATCTAAAATCATTATAAAATATAGGGTGATCCATAAGATATTCGAAAGCTGACCACCATATTGGAAAATGGTAGCCATTTACAAATATTTTAACTACATATTTTTTATTTTTCAAAAACAAGAAAAGATTCCACATTAAAGTTTGATGTCAGTTTACAAGATACAAATGTAAATAAATACACCATATATACATGTATATATAGAGGTTGTGTTTTTGTGGTATCAAATCACTATTATAATTGATAATAATTTTAAATTAATTAGGTGTGTCGTGTCTTCTTTGCGTATCATTTAAGACGACATGTTTCGGAGCCGTAACTCCATCTTCACGTCTTAATCAGTCCGAAGATATAGTCGCACATTAAATTAAATAGGACATACAGATAAACACAAAATCGCGGAAGTAATTTCACTAGCAACTGTTTGTCTGAATGCTTTATATTTTTTTTAAAAACCAGAACTTCTTACCTACTTTCATTGCATACGACATGGGTATCAAACACTTACAGAAGACAAACAAAGGTAACCATTGGTAGGGCTGTTTACGTATTACCGGCAGTATCTCACCGACTACGTTACGTCGCGAAAATTACTTATATATATTGCTATACTCTTAAATAGTTACAAGGGTCATTGCTTCCACTCCACAAGGGTAAGTAATTTTCCTCTTATGTAATAGCAATAGTATATTTCATCACTAGGACCGAAAGTGACGATTTTCGATACGAGCACGGCTTCGCCTCGGTCGGAAAATGAGCGAGGATTGAACAGCCACTTTTGGCCCGAGTGATGAACGATACTTTTCATCACACTGTGATTAATATATTAATAATAAATTTAATATTTATATTTTTTTCAAAATAACCTATCTCAGTAACATTCCTGAAGTGCACCAACTAAATTATTGAGATCAGCTGATTTTAATATCAACAGTGATGGTTCTAAGAATTTATAGGCCTAGGCATTGATTTTTAAGCAAAAGTTTATCTTGTCTTCGCTGTTTTATTCTGTCCTTATTTTATCGCTTTCAACCGAGAATAACCGCAAACATTGCATGGCAGCATTACATTGTTTAAGTTCACTAAATTAATTGGAACAGCTGATATCAAATCATCGTGTAATATTAATAGACACAATTTTAATACACTACCACCGATAATTTTACATGAATAAACGTACTGACTTACTTTTTTAAATAATAAGTAATAAGTTTATTTATTTTACTTAATACTTGTAAATAGTATCAAAATGTAGTTTTTATTGTTACTCATGTTTGTTTCTTTTTCAAAATCGTTATTATATCGAATAAATTAATAAGACGACATTTAAAATCATAATTATTATAGATACTGGTGTTATAATTTATAACTAATTTAGAGATCAGCAAAAATTCCAGCTAATTTTGCAGACCTAGACCGGCAAAACGCTATTTTCGATATTCAAAGCTGATACTGAAAATTAATATTTTCGATACAGTGTGATGAAAGAGTCATTACGTTACCCCTTTATTGGCTCAAATGAAAGCAGATGTAAATTATATGCTCTAGAAAAACAAATAAAATCCTGAAATGATGCATTGTTAAAATGTTGATGTTAAATTGTTTTCTTATTTTTTATTTACTAAACCGATTAAATATTTTAACCTGACCAAGTGTATTTAAATTTGTTTGTTTTAAAATATTCTAAATTTTAGGGGATTCCCTACTGAAAATAGGGGTTTTCTATAATAGGCCTTTTTTAATGATGAACCATTTTTTATACATTCACTAGAACCTAAAACAATTTGTTCACTTATAAGAATTAGGAAAACCATTTTACATACCTTTTTGAGTTTTTTGTTTTTTTTAAGCAAAAAATGTGTTTTTTAATTCTCTTATAACATTTTTACTATAAACCAATTTTGCCGTTTGATATCATGTTTTAACTAGAAGAAAAGCACAAATTTTTTTGAGTTAGTCATATTTTTACCACTAAAAAGTTTAGTAAGAAACAAATGTATTTTTATAAATACTCTTGGATTTGTTCTAGAGGAATAAAAGTACCCAAAAATTTACATTAGGATTTTTATTAAAGATGTAGTAAAAATTGCATCAGTGTAGCTTTAGCAGTTAAAAAGTTATAAGAACTTTTGTGTAAGAAATATCAAAATTGAAAAGTTGCGGGAAATTGCGTTTAAAGATTCCATTAGTTATTTTAGCAGCCATAGAGGGGAATAACTTGCTCAACCAGAATTTGTAGTCAAGGAATACTACATATTGGAGGCATTGAAAGTCTAATAGTTAACATTGTTGTTCTTCTTTACAATTACTTTTTAAAAAATAAAAAATCTTATTAGTCCAAATAGCAAACATAAAAAAGTTCAACTCGACCAAAAGTAGGTTTGAATACATTTTTCACTATGATATAAACAAATTTTGTGGCATGTTATTTTTTTCTTAAACCTTATAAACTATAAAATCATGAAAAAAATTTAAAATATTTTGGTTTTTGGTTTTTTATTGAAAGTGGTAATTTTTCAGTATGTTAACGTTTCAGTACCTTAAAGTAAAAACTGAACGATTGGTTACAATCTACTCGAATAAAATCTGTTGTGACATTGTTTCCTGTAACAAAATCTGTACTTCCGTCAAAATATAATATTGCGAGACATTTCATCGTATTGGATAATATTTTGTATCGCAATAAATCGTCGTCGTATAAAATGTTTTAATCCGGGTTTTCCTTAACTTGTTCGTGATATAGTTTTATTTATCAAATGGAAACAGTGTACATTTTATTACTAGTATCGGATGCAACATTTTCCGCAACACTGAAGCAAACGCCAGAGTTATGAACATACTGTTTGAACATAAACATAATGAACATAAAATTATATTAAATAAATGGTACCAGAAACTGGAACATACTTTCTCACAAACATAAATTATTATCACGTTCACTACATACTAATGACACTCATGTAAGCTTGACACTGAACACTATGAGAAGCGGCCGACGCACAGTGCTTCGCATGCCAACCCCCGTATTGGGAGTATTTTCAATACACAATGCATTGCGTGCTTCGCACGCCAACCAACGTATGTAACCCCAACTGTGACTTCATAATTGTATAAAGTATAAGAGGGGGTAGTACATTAAAGTAGGAAAATAAGTAATAAATATTATTATTATTAGCTAAAGAGAAAACTATTCCATTAATTTCGAACAAATTTGCACCAAAAATGTCAATTAGAACTATGTATATGCACGATAAAAGTTTCAAATACAACCAACCCCCTTTTTGGCCAAAATCCCCCAAAAAAATCAGATATTATTATTATTAGGTAAACGATAATTTTTTTTAAAGATGCGGTGTTTTTCATATGGTAGGGTACACTAAGGGCTACAAATAAGCAAATGTTTTTCAAAATTGTTAGAGCGGTTTTTTATATACAAATAATAACTGATTTTTTGTGGTTTTTGGCCAAAAAGGGGTTTTTTCAAAACCTTTTCTCGCGCATCTACACAAGCCTAATTGACATGTTTGGTGCAAATTTGTTCGAAATCGATCGAATAGTTTTCTCTCTAGCTTTGTATACGTACAGACATACAGACAGACATTTTGTAAAACCCACTTTTTTGGACTCAGGAGGGGGTCCCAAAACGGATTGTTCCACAAAAATCTCAAAATCGATTATCTTTTTGCGATCACTATACTTTCTGTATACTATAGTATAGTGAGAAAGTAAAAACGATGGGAAACCCCTGCGTTCTTCGCACGCCAACCACGTTGGAACCTTCTACATACATAGTGATATTATGTTTTCTTTATAATAAATGTGTAGGATTAATAATAACCCCAAAGCTAAGATGGTAAATAATGTTAAATGTTCAAATCAAATTATTTGCTATATTTAATAACAGCAGTTATAATAAAGGTTAAAAGAACCAGCAAGGCTCAGGTCTACACTTTTAAAAACCTAACCTGATAAAAGTTAAAAATACAAATAGTTTCTTCAAAGTGTGAAATCAAGTGTTAGTGGAAATATTAGAGCAAATATTGTAATTTTCTTCAAGTGGTTTATATGGTAATTCATCAGTCTAGGCCTAACCTAAAAATTGTTTGACTAAGTTTACAAGTATTGAGATAAAAAATGTTCTTTTCAAAATGAATTATACCTTATGTTACTCAGGGATAGTAAAGTTTTTTGAAGTGATAACTTCTATCGGCCCGTTGGGCACTTTCGCTTGACTAAGTTTCTGAAATCTCGCGTTACGACATTTTTACGAAGACACAAGTCAGAGCTTGGAGAGGGAATAGGCGATACATAGTATACAGGGTGTCCCCAAACTCTCTGGACCCCTTTTGTGGATATGTTCCTGGGATCCAGACAAACATATTTCACAATATCAACATGGGTGCTACGGTGCTTATTTTTTCGTCTGTCTGTATGTGTGTGTTTTTTACAAAATACTTAATATTTTTGGAAGTAAAAAAGATATTGAGCTCAAACTTTGTATACCCATTTGTTGCGTAACCTTTTATCAATGTACAAAAAATTAGAAAATTATTTTAAATGTTTTCAAAATGGAGGCCGTTTATAATTTTTAATGTCAAATATCTCAAAAACCGTTTACTTTACGAAAAAATTACAAGAGAAAAAAATTACGTTTTTAACGACAAATACAACGGTTTTTTTATTTTGTCTGTAGCTCAAAGGGTAACAGAAATATTGAATAAAATTTTCCTTTTTTTGTCCATATCTCTGTTATCCTTTAAGCAATATCTCTGTGTGTGATAATTTAGCGACTAATTTAATCCCTCTGCATTTATGCAACAAAGGTCGACTGATGAATGCGTTGGAGGAGTATGAGATTTATGGAACATAATGATTCACTCCTCAACGAACAATTTTACTTCAAATCTAATAGCTTTTACAACACTGCTATGGACCTAGAAATAATAATGATGCAAGAAATAACGGACTTTCTCGTTTAGTTGACGATTGACCGCGGCAATGCTGACACGCACCAACGCCGTAACATTTCTATACGGTAGTTCCGTGTTTTGTGGTTTTTTAATGTACATAAACAAAAATGTTATTCCAATGGGCAGTGCAATGTTTTACGTTGTAATTTGTGTGTATGTGTGTGTGTTCGTACTTTTTATTTTTGCTTGACGTGCTCACATGTGAGTTATTCCAACGCTTGATGATGAGAACCTGTTCTCGAAACGCGTAGTGTAAACTACAAAATAAGTTGCATGGCGGAAATTCAGGTATATGTATATATTATATATAGGTATACTACATTTAGTTTCATACTATATTGTAACTGGAGACATGAAACATGAATTGTGTAATTAGTTGACCCTTATTCTCCTCTAATATTAATACTGATAAAAATATAAATCGGCCATAGAAGTTACATTTCCAACTTGTGGTCTTAAGCATACCCAATTGTTTTATCAGTAAAACTATTTTTCAATCGGTTCAGTAGTTCCAGAGATTACACCCTACATACAAACAAACGAAAAACAAACAAATTTTACCTCTAAATTGTTGTTATTAGTAAAGACTATAAACTATTAAAACAAACAAAATCATGTAAACAAATCATTGACTAATAAAATTAAGTTAAAAGGCGGAAAAACGGTACTAAACATTTTTGTTTTATGTATTTGGTGAATTTTTATTGTAAATTTGATTCCTTCCTTAGGTAGTATTTTCTTGATCCAGGAAGTTTTTATATGTTTTCAGTTGACTTTACTGCAATTTTGTGATACCTTAGTTGTTAAATATTTATTTAAAAACAGAGTTTTTTCCATTCGCTTGGTTTTCATTTTGAAATAAAATGGCGGTGGCACTGGTGGACGAAAACACGACTTTAAGAGTAATTGTGAATAAGGTGACCAATTTCCTTTCGCTCAAAATCGCAGATTGTAACTACTTTCACTACAATGTGGTTTTTAGTCATGTAAAAAGCCAATACCTTTATCAAATAAAATCAACTCCTATAAAATCGAGTGTACGTCCCTGAGTAACAATAGAATGTAACATCTGATTTCACCCATCATCTGTAATACTTTAACAAAAACTGTCTTAGATTATACTTTGGGGTTATGTTTACAACATCAATCAATAGAAAATAATGTCTTGTAATGTAGATTTTTTTTAACTTAAGTAGGTTATAATACGTTATAAGATTTACTTTGAGGTTATAAAATGAATATAAATACAACCTTTTATCATTAATGTATTAATTTATACAAATTCAAAGAAGAAATATTTTTATAGACTATTTGTTTGCCTTGGACTGTTTATATATTGTAATGAAATTACCTTCAAAATTGTCTTCAGTCCTGTGAATGTAGCACTAGCACATATTTTAAATAGTCCGGATAACATACTAAATGATAAGTTAAACTTTCCTTCCAACCCTATATACGATGTAATCGCTAAACTAGGCCTAAAGTAAACGGTTACTGATAACCAACATCTATATTCAGTGTCCTACCTGCAGTCGGACAAGCACAACGTATGTGATGTGGCCACAAACATTTTTATTATATTATATTAACGAGGAGTTATTCTCCGATTTTGTGTGTGTTAGTGTTGTGTGTTGTTCGAGTTCGTGTTTTATGTGTTAATACAAGCCTGACGAAGCCGACAGTGATCGGCGAAACAGCGCTGTAGCTAGTGCTACATTCACAGGACTGAAGACAATTTTGTAATTTCATTAAAAGAAATATTTATTAAACCCATTCATTTAACTTCGGAATCATTCCTACATTTTCGTATAGCATGTAAACATATTCGATTATTAATGTTTTCATTATAATATTTTAATAACTTTTAAATAATTCCATGTATCAATATAAATAAAAAACAATTAAAAGATAATATCTGTACCTTTATTTTGATATATAATAATGTACATAAATAACAAATTTTGACAAATAGATCTACAGTTTTATAAAATCATATTAAAATATCCTTATAATTGTACCCATTTACAGAGTTAAACATCCTCTCAGAATATTCATTTAGGCCCAGGGTACGCCTACATTAAGTTAGTTGTTTTTAATAGTATTTTTACTTTATCCACCGTACACGTAGTATAATATGGAGAAAGTATTGTTTTCGTCCAAGTTTTCGAATTTGAATTTTTAGATCTGTTTTGGGTGCTCCCTGAACGCCAAAAAAATGTTTAGTGGAATTATCTGTGTTGGTGCTCCCTGAACCCAAAAAGTGTTTTTTGTCTGATGTCTGTCCGTGTGTCTGTGTGTCTGATAGGATGTGTACAGAGCTGGAGACCACACCAACGTTCCGATTTTGATGAAATTTGGTATGTAGGTGTAGTTCTGGAATATCTCCAGCCGTTTTTTAATTTTTTTTCAAATTTTTGATTTTTAAAGGGTTTTACCCCCCAAAAATGGCCAAAATTTTTTTTTATAAAAAACGGCTCTAACGATTTTGATAACATTTTGCTTATTTGTAGCCCTTAATGTACCCTACCATATGCACAAAACCGTATCTTTATAAAAATTCTCGTTTAGGTAATAATAATAATAATAACTGATTTTTGGGGTTTTTTGACCAAAAAGGGAGTTTTTTCAAAAATGTTCAATCTTTTTTTCATGCCTAATACAGGCCTAATTGACATGTTTGGTGCAAATTTGTTCGAAATCAATCGAATAGTTTAAATAATAATAATAATATAATATGGATGTGTGTTACATGCAACATTTTCCATGGTATGTCCTACTTTTGCAATTCTAAATAACCACCTCCTATGCTACTCTTGGAAAGGTATAAAGTTTCAACTGGTAGAAAGTATGTGGCAGTTATCTGGTACCGTTTATTTATTTCTGATGAGTAGCTAATTAATCTTCCTATGATTTTTAATCACTTGTGGCAGTATTTTTTAGAAATTCTATGTGACATGTTTATTAGTATTCCATTGTCCGTAAAAACCATGGATGATACCGAAACTGGTTTTCACCGGTAAAATCAAAATAGGAATAATTTTAAAAAAATTGTCCAATCTTAAAACACTTACACGGTCAAAGATTAATGTAGCCAAGGAAAAAATAAAGTTGCGCACCGTATTAAAAAAGTTTTACTTAATTTCAAAATGAATTACTCGACCTGCAGGTAATTTCACAGCGCACTAAACCGAGCGGATTTCACGGAAAATTACACATTGCTGTCTCATCTCATTTTAAAATTCACTCCGTGTTTTCGTTTTTATATAAAGTCCGTAGTTATTGTGAAAATGGAATTAACTAAGGTGTATAGAGCAATATTTCACCACTCTTTTGCTTTATGAGTAAATTATTGGTTCTTTTCTCTTTCTCCTGTGGCTTTAGAAAATATGTATAAAACTATTCAATAACTGATTAGAGGGAATGACAACGAAGGGCATAATATTGTATTAAGTAAGGTGATTGGTATATGAGTTTGATTGAGCTTAAATGTATGAATGCGAATGTATAGGCCAATTGAAATGTATTTTAATGTTCAATAAATGTATTCTGTTATTTTTTTTTATAATTGTACTAGCTGACCCGTACGGCGTTGCCCGTGGTGGTTGGTATTTTCAGTCTTTTTAATGTAATTGTATTCTTTTTAAGTGTTCGTTCAGTGAGTGGTATTTGGCTTATATATATATAGATCTTAAATAATAAAAGCACTATTGTCATAATAATAAAAGATCTGAAATTATGATTTTAGTAAATTTGATCCCCACAAACCCCTCCTAAAATTTCGAAATGTTTCATACCCTTTCTTAGTGAGCACCTATGGCCCTATAGGACGCTACATACCAAATTTCATTCCAATCCGTTCGGTAGTTTTGAAGAAATCGTGATTTAATAACTTTGATCCCCCCAAACCCCCCTAAAATTTCCAATTTTTTAAAACCCTTTTATAGTGAACACTTATGGCACTAGAGGAAGCTACATACCAAATTTCATTCCAATCCGTTAGGTAGTTTTGAAGAAATCGTGATTTAATAACTTTGATCCCCCAAACCCCCCTAAAATTTCGAATTTTTTGACACCCTTTCTTGGCGAGCGCCTATGGCCCTAGAGGAAGCTACATACCAAATTCCATTCCAATCTGTTTGGTAATTTTTGAGAAATCGTGATTTAGTAATTTTTACCCCCAAACCGCACTAAAATTTTCAATTTTTAAAACCCTTTTTTAGTGAACACTTATGGCACTAGAGGAAGCTACATACCAAATTTCATTCCAATCCGTTCGGTAGCTTTTGAGAAATCGTAATGAGTGAGTGAGTGGCATTTCGCTTTTATATATGTATATTTTGTAGAACAGGGTTTTCTGAACACACAGATAACAAATAGTATTTAGAAAAAAAACAATTTTTATGTCTTACAGTCATTTTTATAAACCATTAAATCTAGGTTTAGTGTTCCCAAGGCTTAGTGTTGTTAGCATTTCCTATGTTACGTTTTATATAATGTGCTGTTAGAAACTTGATTTAGGTGTTTGTGTTGGCTAAACTGATTCGATGAAAGATGAAAAACGCAGCTGCTGGTTGAACTGAACTATATGTTTTTATTTGCTTGAAATAAACAAAGTTTTATTATGTTTCGAGTCGATTATTTTGGTAAATTGTTTGAAGTGTTTTGTAATTTTTTTTATAGAGTGATTTTATTGTCAAAATGCCTCGTATAAAACGTTTTGGAAAAAGAGATAAGCCTAGGCTAATCTCTATAGTGATGGAAGTAGTCAAACAATGCTAGTTTATCCAAAACTAAACTTAGGTACCAAAGTTGAAAAAAAAAGAAAAAACAGTAATTAATTCAAAGATAATTGCTAAAAGAAGACTGGAAGATGTGGAAAAAGAAGAATAACCTCCTATGGAGCTGGTTTTTTTAAAAATAATCGAGTACAGAAAACAATAGTATTTTACATGGTTTTGATTTTTTTCTCGTTTTCCGAAAGTTTTGTTTTTTTAAACTTAGGTACACTTTGTTTCCACAATTATGAACCAATTTCCATAAAAAGAAATTTGTGTGTTCCTCATCATCTAAGAAATAATAATAGGAACCAATTTATTTGACAGTTAACAACTTTTTGATTAAAAAAATATTGAGTGTTGAAAAATTACACAATATTTTATAAAATTTTAAAAGTTTTACGAAAACCCTATTTTTGATCAAAAAAAAAAGTTTGCTTCCTATTATTGTAGATAATGATGTATAAAATTAGGTAAAAAAATAATTAAAGTCGATAGGTTAATATTTGTAAAAGTTATGTGTGTCTGTTTTAACATGGACGAGATAGGGACTGCTGCCTTACCTTAAGTAAAGATTTGTTTTTAGTTTTGTTTTAAAGTTTCTTATTTTGTATGATTATTATAATTGTTTGTTGTTTGTATATTTCCGAGGAAAATAAATAAATAAATTATCCGTGCATTCAAACATCGCAGGA
>JAGFPH010002815.1:43368-82802 GCA_018207615.1 Philaenus spumarius
TTCTACTTGTAACCGTTTGTAGTTTGTACATCCCAAACGGGGAGGGGGTGTACTCTAGCTGAAGCTAATAAAAGGGGTACGACGTCCCTCAAATACCCTGAGTCAATCATACGCATTACTACTTATAAAACCTAAACAAAACATATATATGTACTTATTAAACACACGTAACATACGTTACAATATTTTTAACATTTTCATTTCAGTTTTTTTGTTTTTTCTCGACCTCGCTGAATGTTACGTATTTTTTATTTTGTTGTGACATAGCTTACTGTAACGATATTTTAGTTACTATCAAACACAATTTTTAAATTCACGTTGCTTTGTGTTATTTTGAGTTGTTATTTGTTGTGGCATGTATTACTGTTATGATATTTTAGTTACTATCAAACACAATTTTTAAATTCACGTTGCTTTGTGTTATTTTGAGTTGTTATTTGTTGTGGCATGTATTAATTACTGTTATGATATTTTAGTTACTGTCAAATACAATTTTGAAATTCACGTTGCTTTGTGTTGTTATTTGTTGTGGCACGTTTGATTGTTTTACTTTATTCGTGTTTCATTTTACTTCCAAGTTTATAGTATATGTTTTATTATTATTTTTAAGTTTATGAAACAGAAATCTTGTTAAGTAATTTTAACGTTTGAAATAGTTTATTAGTTTTACTCGTTTTTTTGGCAAGTGACTAGTAAACCCCAGCGAAAATCACAAACGGATTGATTACATTCACATCAGAAATAAATTAATCATTTATACAAAATTCTATTTAAAAACAACAGACTTTATTTACGCCTACCTAACTATGCTGACGGGAATTTTTAACTCGGTAAATGTGTTCCATTATAAGGGTTATAAAACTGTAGGCATCTTTGTTAAAATTGTGTACTTATGTACGTTATTATATATTTAAAGAAAGGTAACAATATTATATTTTAATTGCTTTTCATTTCATATTGATAGATCAAATGATTTAGAAGTTATTAATGGTATAGTAAAGAAATTAATAATCGAATATGTTTATATGTTATAAGAAGATGCACGAATGTTTCCGAAGTTAAACGAATATATATCTCTTTTTTAAATTTGTATAAAAGAAAATATTGATGATAAAAGGTTGTATTTATATACATGGTATAACCTCAAAGCAAATCTTATAACGTATTATAGCATTCTTTAGTTCTATAACCATTATCACAAGAAATTATAATGATTGAAGTTGTAAACACAACCTTGAAGTTTAATCTACGCTGGGTTCAGTATTACAGATTTTGGGTGAAATCAGCTGTTATAATATATGTTACTCACGTATGTACATATGTATAATTTACTCACTCGCTTTTATAAGAGTTGGTACTAAAATCAACTAATGACGAAGCATTGCCGGGAACACTAGTTTACTTTAAATCAGAAAAATGTGATTGTTTTTTAAGTATAAAAAATTAGCTACTTTGTTGAATACCCTCAAAATAGCGTGTTTGCTTTAATAGTATAAGAGAAATCCCTTTTCAATGTTACCAACACGCTAGAACTAAGAACTAAACTCGTTCACCGAGGCAGCTTTTGGGATATGAACATTGCTGGAAATTACGAAAATCATCAAAGATCGTGTTTAGTTTAAAAAGGCTTCGGTTTGTTGATTTTGCGATAGTTTTGATAGCTAGGATAAATAATAATAAATGTATAAATCAAATTATTAAGTTTATTGGCGAGATATCCAAATTTAATTTGAAATTTTTAAAATACTTGAATGAAATTATAAAACTTTAATAAAATTACGTTTTTAAGAAGTATGTGTTACATTTTAACACCAACAATTTAAGCAAGCCTATTATTAGCGAATTTCCATAAGAAAAGTGAGCTATCGCAGTGGCCCTTATGGTAAGACCCAAGGTCGGGAGTAGCAAATGAGCACCGACCATGGTCCCAAGAACACGTTTGGGGTGTCATTAAAAATCATATATATAAATATATATATGTGTTCGCACTCTATCGGCCGCATTTTAAGTCTGATTTAGTCCAAATTTGGTACACGTATTGGTTGTCTATGTCGCTCGGACGAGTTCGTTAGCCAAAAAATCCAACAACCGGAAGTACGTTTTTTGACCAGAAGTAAAAAATTTTTGAGATTTTTACTACGAGAACGATTTTTTTTGAGTTTTTTATAAAAATATAAATGTAGGATGTTATTTTGCACATTTTGTTTTTTAAGTGACCTTATAACTCGCTTGGTTCCCCCAAAATCGACCAAAATATAAAATACCATAAAAGTACCTGGTTCGAAGCCAAGTGGTGAAAACTCGCGAGGCCACTAGGCGCAAACAAATTCTACTAATATACTGCGTACACACAGATAGCTAATCAACGCCTTCGTGAGTAGACCTATTTTTCAAATTGTTGGTTGAAACCCTAAAACAGGCATATACACTTAATAAAATTTTGGAAATTTGCTCAACTTACGTCAGCCGTCCAGCTGCATGGTCGAATTATTATTATTATGCCTGTTATTTTAAATTAATTAATTGACTTAAGTGTCTGCTTTGACGTTATAATAAAAAAATTTATTTCAGATTTTCGATTTTCCATTAATTTAAAATGGAGCAAGACATTTAGCCCTAGATTGCGTCATTTTGTTAGGAAATTTAAGTGCTGAGAAAACAATAGGATCTTCAGTTTAAAAGCCTCTCATTCACCCTTCTGACAAGCAGTGCAAGCACTAACCCATTGCCTGAGTCTTGGATTGAACTAACAAAGTTTTACTTAAATAGTTTGCAATAAGTTAAAGCCATGGAGTATTTAGTATAAGCCTTACAATCTAGTTACGATATACAGAGTGTCCCCGAACTCTCTGGACCCCTTTTGTGGATATGTTCCTGGGATTGAGACAAACATATTTCACAATATAAACATTATTGTGGATAATAATAAACACAATAATAAACATTATTATTATCCTACGGGGATTATTTTCCCGTCTGTCCGTCTGTATGTGTTTTTTACAAAATACCTAATATTTTTAAAAGTAGAAAGGATATTGAGCTCAAACTTTGTACACCTATTTGTTGCATAACCTCTCATCACTGTACGAAAAATTATAATATTATTTTAAATATTTTAAAATGGCGGCCGTTCATAGTTTTTAATGTCAAATATCTAAAAAAACCGCTAACTTTACAAAAAATTACAAGAAACAAAAAAGTTTCATTTTTAATGACAAACACAATGGTTTTTTATTTTGTCTGTAGTTCAAAGGATAACAGAGATATTGAATAAAAAGGAAACATGTATTTCTTGGTAGTTGTCGACAATACCCATAATAACTTTAAAATATTTTGTTTCTAGAGTAATTCTTATATATTGTGTAATTATATAGAGAGTAATGTTTATATTGTGAAATATGTTTGTCTCGATCCTAGGAACATGTCCACAAAAGGGGTCCAGAGAGTTCGGGGACACCCTGTACAAAGGAGTAACAGTTAATCCATGTACACAGTTTTCTGTTCAGAACCACCCATGCAATAAATAATGTTAAATATTTATAAACCATCAAATTATATTCGTTGTCACGTCCCGAGTTTTATAAATAAGTTTCTAAAGCTGGGTTGTACATTACTCGTACAAGCGCTGTCACAACACGAGATAACCTAAGCTACTGAATGAATCAAATCATAAATATATACGGATACCCATTTTCTCAAATTAATACCCATTTAAAATTTTTATAGAGTGTTCATAAAGTCTCTTTAACCCCCCCCCCCCCCTCATTATTTTTGTTACCGAAAATAATTTAACAAAACTTTGTATCTTGTGTCGCATAACAAGACAAATTTTTTAACATATCTGACCCTCTTTGATTTTGGGGGCTAAACATTTCAAATTTAAAGGTAGGTCATGTAATACGCTATTGAAAAGCTTATTAAAAGAGAAACACAATGGCGCAAATCAGAGCCTAATAGCTTGCTTCGTTTCGAAGTAATGGACAGTCAAAGTTCTGGAAAATAACATACAACCTACTTATGCCTAAACAAATTAATAACCTGCTTTGATGCTATGATAACAATATAATTTTCCAAAACTTTGATTGCCCATTACTTTAAAACGAATCAAGATGCTAAACTCTATTTTGCGCCATTGTGTTTATCTTTTAATAAGCTTTTCAATGGTGTATTACATGACTTATCTTTATATTTAACATTTTTAATCCCCCTACCCCCTCCAAAATCATAAAGGTTCAGATGTCCCAAAATTTGTCCTGTTATGCAAGACAAGATATATACAAAGTTTTGTTAACTTATTTTCAATAACAAAAATAATAAAGGGGTTAAAGTGACTTTATGAACACGCTGTATTTTCTTAATCAAGATGTTAGACATGTAAGGCACTACAAATTTCATATATATAAAAAAGAAAAACCTTATTGCTGGTTTATTGCTTGGAGCAGATACATCTCGAAGTTCCTATTTATTACTGTTAAGTTCAAAGTTGCATTGAGTTGACCACTAAACATATTTAATTACCCGTAGCGCTAATGGTTTATCAACAAAAACTTTAAGACAAAAGATTTTACTTGACTCAACATTGTGTCTGCCGAAGGAGTTCTGATTTTTTGTTACGTGGCTTCATTTTAATCGCCTCTTGCAGTAAGTGTTGTGATCATTTTACACTGAGGGAGTTATGCATGTTTTTGTTCTTTAACACTTATTTCGTCCACTCCTTAACCTAATCAGTGTTATCGAAAAACCTCCTAGAAAATGTAAGTGGTAAAATTTAAATGGATACAATACTTTTAATTTTAAGGGATTGTTTAGTTAAAAAAATAATTCGCTCCATTTCTACCCTCTTGGTCTGATTTCGCGTATTTACACACTCGACCAAGGTTTGACCTACGAGCATCCTAACGTGGACGGTAAAGTTATGCCGAAAAGACCTACTGATTGTTATCTTTGCTCATCTTCTGCCAACGATAAATGGTCCCGTCATAAAACTGGTGGAAGGTGGAACGAAAGTTGGTCGTTCAAGGATGGTTGTTTTTGAATGTTTTATATATTTCACACTCTTCTGTAATATTCATTAGCCTACATTCTGTGCATATCGGTTGGGCTTCTAAGAAGTCACGAGACGAACCTTTAAGGTATTTTATAATTAACTAGTGGACCCAGCAATGCTTCGCTATTATTTGATTTAATTTATAAGGTAGTAAAGTTATTCCATTTCGTTACATTGACTTAAGTAATCGAATTGCAAAATGGTGTTTATGCTACTTAAGAATATACCACACAAGTTTATATTTATAGTTTGTAAACCTTTATAGATAATACAATAAACCTTTTGTTTGCTTTTACCTAATCTAAAAAAAAACTGACAGTTGTGAAGAATTGTAAAAAACCTGATTCTGAATTAGCCCGATTGGTTACAAATAAACGTGTTTTGGTTCATTGTAGGCCTAACCTAAAATTATGTTCAGTTTTTGATCGAAATCAGTTGTGCGCTGGTGGCATTTCGCACGGTCAGAATTGAAATCAGCGTCTCCAAAAACCCCCGAGAGGAAATTTTCAAGTCTCTAACGCAACTTCTCAAATTTCCCCCCAATCGCCCCTCCAAGCCTGGTGCATCAGGAGCATTTCGTATGGTCAGAAATGAGATCAGCGCTCTCCCAAAATCCCCGAGTACCGATTTTCACGGCTTTTCATTCATTTTTAGAAGTTTCAAAAAAATTATGCACTATTAGTTGCACTTCATGCACCTGCGATGCATTTCCGTTTTCTTCCAAAACTGGTCATATGTAGACTTTTTCCCTGGTATTTTTCTGATCACGATGCAGAAAACTGCATCTAAATCGGAGCTGTAAACAAAAATTTATTTATTTGTCAGTACTTTGCCTGGTCTATATACTGTACTAGCTGACCCGTACGGCGTTGCCCGTGGTGGGTGGTATTTTCAGTCTTTTTAACGTAATTGTATTCTTTTTAATTGTTCAGTCAGTGAGTGGTATTTGGCTTTTATATATAGAGATCTTACATAATAAAAGCACTATTGTCATAATAATAAAAGATCTGAAATTATGATTTTAGTAACTTTGATCCCCCCAAACCCACCCTAAAATTTGGAATTTTTTTAAACCCTTTCTTAGCGAGCGCCTATGTTCTTAGAGAGGAAGCTACATACCAAATTTCATTACAATCTGTTCGGTAATTTTGGAGAAATCGTAATTTAGTCATTTTACCCACAAACCCCCTAAAATTTCCAATTTTTTTAAAACCCTTTTTTAGCGAACGGAAGCTACATACCAAATTTCATTCTAATCCGTTCGGTAGTTTTGAAGAAATCGTTTTTGAATAACTTTGATCCCCCAAACCCCCCCCCCCCCTAAAATTCCGAATTTTTTCAAACCCTTTCTTAGTGTTCCCCTATGGCCCTAGAGGAAGCTACATACCAAATTTCATTTCATCTGTTCAGTAGTTTTTGAGAAATCGTGATGATTGAGTGAGTGAGTGGTATTTCGCTTTTATATAATACTAGCTGTACCCGGCCACGCGTTGCTGTGGCTCATCTGGTTAAATTGAAATAAAGAAAAGACATAAATACAGACATAAATTAAAATGTGTTTAATTTATATTTATACTAATATTATAAAGACTTACAATTTATGTATTTGTTGTATGTAGGGGGTAATCTCTGGAACTACTGAACCAATTGAAACTTTTTTTAAAAATAAAAAGCTACACTATCCCAGAGTAACATAGAGTAGAATTCATTTTTATAAAAACATTTTTTATTTTTTATATTTGTAAATTTATTTGGAAAATCTTAGAAAAATCGTTCGGCATTAAACCCATAGCGCCTAGCAGTTGTAGTACCAATAAATAAACAACATTATAAAAAACTAAAAAAAAGGCTATTGAAAGATGAAACTTATAAATATCATTAGAAACGTACTATGCCAAAGATGTACACAACAACATAAATTATGTGTGTATGATGCCGTTAAGGTAAGTAAAATAAATTATTAAACATAATTTTAGGTTAGGCCTAGAAAGATGAACCAATACGTGTTTCTTGAATCTACCTATTTACATTTATTACCATAGCAGCCAATTTAATAAAATAACTGAAAAAACAGTTGATTCGGATGTCCACCTAGTACAAATAATATTTTTAAGTTAGGCCTAGATTAAACCAACACATTTTTCAACACACACAAACCAATAAAAGCTTGCGTTAAGGAATTTAAAATAAGAAACCAATATGTTACAATCTAGTTAAAAAAAAGACATATTAGAATTTAATATTCGGCCTATTTATATATGGTAATTGTTATATTTTATAACTTGAAAATTGCCTCTTTTATAAATAACAATAGAAAATCTTTGTTCTAATTAACATTCCCGTGAAAATATCATTGTATACAATAACCTGTTATAAAAAAAGTTACCATTTATGTAACATTAAGATAAGTTTTTTTTTTAAATTGTAGGCCTAACTGTTACAATTTTATGTTTTGGATTTATAAAGATTTTTTAATTTTAAAAGAAAGATATAAATATTGAATTTAATTGTTTTTTATTTTATATTGATATAGGCTAGTAATTGTCTTAGAAGTAATTATTACACTAATATAGTTTTATGTAATTATAAAATAGTTAAGTGTAATACAATTTAGATTATAAAATATGTCTTTTTTTATTGTAGGCCTAGTTGTTACAATTTTACGTTTTGTACTTATAAAGATTTTGTAATTTTAAAAGAAAGATAAAAATATTGCCTTTTAATTTTTTTTTATTTTATATTGATAAATCAAATGGTTTAAAAGTTATTAATATCACAATGACGAAAATAGGTTATGGAAAAAATTTGAGTTATTGTATTTTTTTTATTTAATATGGTTTAACCAAATGAAAGACGGTGAAAAAGTACAAAACATTATTAATACTCACGAAATGAATGATATGGTAAATAAATGTCAATGTCCCAACGGAATGTCTTACAAAATAATTAATTTTGGGCATTTGTTAAATATATCAACATTTTATTGAATGTCTTACAAAATAATTGATTTGGGCATTTGTTAAATATATCAACATTTTATTATTTTAACAATACATTTAGAAACATTGAACATATTTTAGTATAGTGTGTGTTGTTTTTACTTCGACAGAAGTCTTTGTTCACAAAAACCTACCTTAAAAGATAGAAATCCAAATAAATATAGTTGTTTTAAGTTTGAAATCAGCTGATAATGGAAATAATATAGGGAACAGTTGACTACAGCTGTTATTATTATAGACTATAAACATATGCAATGGAGCTTGTATTTTTATTAAATATAGAGCATATTTTTTGTTGATTTTATGTTCATTAGATGCTGCAGTTTTTCAAAAAGTACTACATAAAAACACTCATAGATTCGAATGCAATGTTGTGTCCAAATTTCAAAGCAATCGGTGAAGAAATTTCGGAGATTATCGATTTTGAACAAATGCACATTTACATTTTCATTTATATAGATATAGATATCAAATACGAAGGATCAAATAAAAAGGATATGCACCCAGATTGCCTAATCTGCGCCGTTCATGTAGTCAAGTTGCCTATCCTGCGCCGTTCCTGTAACCAGGTTGGCTTCCCTACGCTGAGCGGAAATGATTTTTTAGCGATGTGGAAGAAAAACACACAAACACATTTTTAAACGCAATTTAATTAAATCAGTGCCTTCGAAATTTGGTTTTATACAATCACGTAACATTCATCTTTCGAAAAGCAATAATAAATGATTTTACAGGGTAAAACCTAATTAATATACGTTTTGTTTTCAATGATTAGCCTTTGGAATGTATTTTTCTGTAATATGTTTCGTACTAGTTTGTAATAATAATAAACTTATTGTTGCGATCCCTATGGAAGTAGGCGTTATTATAACTAATAATTCTAACTTAATATCATTTGTTACAAGTCCGCCCATGTCAAATATAGAAAGTAGAATATAATACACGAGAAAATATAAAAATCTTAGTCAAGAAATATTATATATTATAGAGAAACTCCGCAATTTGAAGTGAAAATACGTAAAAACTGTGTATACCGAAATCAACTCCTATAAGAGCGAGTGTACGTCCGTAAGTACATATGTGAGTAACATATAACATAACCTCAAAGCAAATTTTATTATAGCATACATTAGTTTTATAACTCATATTTAAAAAATCAACTTCAAAAGAAATTATAATGATTGAAGTTGGAAAATATAACCCAAAAGTATAATCTAAGCTCGGTTTTGTGTAAGTATTACAGGTGATGGGTGAAATATTTTCCATGTTTCCAAATACAGTAAATAAGACGTATACATTGCAGGTAAATACTATTTTTACTTTCTCACTATACTATAGTATAGAGAAAGTATAGTGATCGCAAAAAAAATCGATGTTGAGATTTTGGTGGAAATATCCGTTTTGGGATCCCCTGAGTTCAAAAAAGTGGTTTTTACAAAATGTCTGTCTGTATGTCTGTATGTCTGTATGTATACAAAGCTAGAGCGAAAACTATTCGATCGATTTCGAACAAATTTGCACCAAACATGTCAATTAGGCCTTTATAGATGCACGAAAAAGGGTTGTATAAAGGCCTGTATAAATTTTAGAAAAACAGCCCTCTTTTTGGCCAAAAAACCACCAAAGAATCAGTTATTATTTCTTTATAAAAACACGGCTCTAACGATTTTGATCAAATTTGGTTTATTTGTAGCCCTTAATGTACCCTACCATATGCAGAAAACCGTATGTTTACAAAAAATTTTGTTTATCCAATAAAAATAATAATAACTGATTTTCGGGTGTTGTTTGGCCAAGAAAGGGGGTTGTTTTTCAAAATTGTTCAAAACCTTTTTTTATGCATCTATACAGGCCTAATAGACGTATTTTGTGCAAATTTGTTCGAAATGGATCGAATAGTTTTCTCTCTAGCTAATAATAATAATATTTATTAGTTAATCTCCTACTTTAATATCACCTCTCCTACTCCACCTACAATTATGAAGTCGCAGTGAATCTGTTTAATAATTTAAATATGTTTGTGAGAAAGTATGTGCCAGTTCCTGGTACCGTTTATTAGCGAATTTCCATAGGAAAAATGAGCTATTGCAGTGGTCCTTATGGTGAGACCCAAGGTCGGGAGTAGCAAATGAGCACCGATCATGGTCCCCAGAACACGTTCATATACAGTATATATATATCTCGTATAATATATGTGTGTATATATGTGTTCGCATTCTAGCGGCCGCATTTTAGGTCCGATTTGGTCCAAATTTGGTACACGTGTTGGTCGTCTATGTCTCTCGGACGAGTTTGTTAGCAAAAAAAAAATCCAACAACCGGAAGTACGTTCTTTGACCGGAAGTAAAAATATTTCAGATTTTTACTACGAGAATAAATTTTTTTTAGATTGTTTCTAAAAATATAAATGCAGGATGTTATTCTGCACATTTTGTTTTTTTACCTTATAGCTCACTTGGTTCCCCCAAAATCGACCGAAACGTAAAATATCATAAAAGTTCCGGTTCGAAGCCAAGTGGTGCAAACTCGCGAGGCCACTAGGCGCAAACAAATTCTACTAATATATTGCGTACACACAGACAGCTGTTCAACGCCTTCATGAGTAGACCTATTTCCCAAATTGTTGGTTGAAACCCTAAAACATAGGCATATAAACTTAATTTTGGAAATTTGCTCAACTCACGTCAGCGGTCCAGCTGAGTGGTCGAATTATTTCATTTACTATACATTACATTAAGTATTGGTATAGTAATCACCTGTTTCACTCAAAACTCCACTAACAGCTGATATCATTTGTTAAAAAAATGTAGATAATTAGTTTTTAAGATTAGTGTTTCGATTAATGGAGGCCTAAATTATGCTTAAACTTAATTTTATAACTCATGCATATTTTAAGCTTAATAATTGATTTAAATATGATCGCAATTAATTGTATCTGTGTTTATTACTAATCCTATATTTTTTTAAATCTATCTGTGGTCTATCGGAATGTTACATAATATACAACAAAGTGTACCATATTTAAATATAATAATTAACTGCTGTTCATTAAATGACATGGCAAACAAAAATACAAGCAATAAAATAAACCGCTTTCACTTTCTGTCCTTCCATTGACACACGCATTTAATACTAAACAAACGTTTCCCTCAGCTTCGTCTTTCAGTCTTTCCAGAGTTTTCCAGTAAATTGAAAACGTCTTTTCATTTCCCACGACAGGTCATTCAAGTACCCTTCACCCTTTCACTGAAATATAAAGGTTCGAGCTTTTCTTTGCTTTATTTCTATCGCAACACATTGGACATAGCGTCAGTGTTGGGACTGTCGAAGGGAAACAGTGATTGGATACACGATTGAACTGTAAAAAGTAACAAATAATTCGACCACGCGGCTGAACCCTTGAAGTGTGTTGAGCGATTTTACAAAATTAAGTTTATAAGTTTCATCGTTTCAACTAAATATTTAAGAAATTAGTTTACTCACGAAGGCGCTGAATAGCTGCCTAAGTGTACGAAATATATTAGTAGAATTTGTTCGCACCTCAGTCTCCAGCCTCGAATCGTGCGCGCTTCGTTCCGCTCGCATCTTAGCCTTGTGACCTCGGATTATGAACTGCTTTGCTTCGTTCGCAGTGGAAAAACTCGCTTCGCTGGATTTGAACCGGATATTTCTTTTGCTATTTTAGGTTGTGATCGATTTTGGGGTAATTAGACGTGCTATAAGGTCGTGTAAAAAGAAAAAAATGTGCAGAATGAATAACGTCCTATATTAATATTTTTAGATAAAACTAACACAAAGGTTCATTCTGGGACTCAAATTGCAAAAACATAGTGCTTCAGGTTGTGTTTTTTTTTTTATAACATACTCGTACTAGCGTAGTAGAAAACCAACGTGTGACCAATTTTGACCAAATCGTTAGAGTGCAAATTTAAATACATCTATGCATATAAATAAGCCTGCCTGTGATTTCAAAATATACGGCTCACATACGGTTATTCACATTACCAAAACCTAAACACACTTTTATAACTTGATTGTCTGTCTGTTTGTTAGGCCGGGCTAATCTCCGGAATGGCTGAACCGGTTTTGACGAAACTTTCACTAAAATTTAGAGAATTTTTCAGAGAAGATTTTATTCTACTATTTCTTCCGAAAATATTTAAAATTCTTAATAAAAAATTGAAAGGATATAAAAATTATAGACAAAATGTATCTTTATATATAATACGTGAAGCCGTTTTTTGTAAACACAACTCCTCCCTTATTTCTGGACCAATTTAATGTTTGAGGTGTCAAAAAATTCGTCTCATTTCGTAGTTTTGCAATAAGGTTTTAGATGTCAAAAATTCTTATCCTTAATGGCGTGAGCTAATCTCAAAGGTCGGATTTTCCCCATAACATTAACATGGAAAATAATTAAAAACCATTTCTATACAAAACAGCTGTTTATAATAAGAAACAAACTAATCCAGCTAATTTCGTGGATGTAAATAACGATGATTACAATATTCAGAATGTTATAAAAACATTTTAATACAAAACAGCTGTTTATAATAAGAAACTAATACAGCTGCTTTGTGGAAGTAAATATTGATTTTTATAAGGGAGGAAATGAATTATTTATTCAAATTATAAAATTTACGAACTTATTTGTTTTGAACATTTAACATTATTTACCATCTTAGTTTTGAGGTTATTATTTATAACATTTTTGTTAGGTTTTTGATTAAGTGTAGACCTGAGCCTTACTGGTTCTTTTCCTTTATTATTACTGCTGTTATAAAATATAAGAAATAATTTGATTTGAACATTTAACATTATTTACCATCTTAATTTTGAGGTTATTATTAATCCTACACTTTTATTATAAATAAAACATAACATATGTTTTTAGAAGGTCGCACCGGGGGTTGGCGTGCGGAGCACGCAGGGGTCTCCCCTAGTTACTATGGATTTTGTGGACAAATGTTGAGGATATTGCGTGTCTATTTCGATCTAT
Source organism: Philaenus spumarius (assembly GCA_018207615.1). Classification (NCBI taxonomy): domain Eukaryota; kingdom Metazoa; phylum Arthropoda; class Insecta; order Hemiptera; family Aphrophoridae; genus Philaenus; species Philaenus spumarius. The sequence goes on from JAGFPH010002815.1 coordinate 56,414, forward strand.
GTCTTACATTATGTACAGGTCACAGTTACCCCACCCCCCACCAAACTTAGATCCAAGTTCCTCTGTCCTAATTAATTATCATTTTCGTAAAAATTACTACTAAATAATGATGAACAAAATTAGGGATTTTGTGGAATGCATTGCCATCACCATATGTCACCGCAGGGTTGGCGAGCGAAGCGAGCATTGCCATAACCCCCAGTATATTAACATAACATTTTTATTGACAACCCATAATGTGTTCTATGGATCGGTGCTAATTGACCACTTCCGATCGTTGGTCTCACCACTGGAATAGCTCATCTTTCCTAAGGAAGTACGCTAACAATGATCCTGGAGCAATTTCCATTATGAGTCGCTTGGTAACAATGAAAAGTATTTAAAACATCAACTCCTATAAACGCGAGTGTACGTCCGTACGTACGTGAGTAATATGTAAAATAACTGCTAATTTCACCCATCATCTGTAATACTTAAACAAACCCAGTGTAGATTATAGTTTAGGGTTATGTTTACAACTTTAATCGTTATAATTTATTGTGAAGTTGATTTTTTTTAAATATGAGTTATAGCACTAATGTATGCTATAATATACGTTATAATATTTGATTTGAAGTCATAAACTTTATATAAATACTACCTTTTGTCATCTATATATTTCTTTATGCAAATTTAAAGAAGAGATACTTCACAAAATACATGTTATAAAAAGCATTATAAAAAAAACTACCCATTTTTACTACAAATTATTCTGGAAGTAGTCTTGGCTGTCGGGTTTTTCATATGGATATTCACTGTGTAGTTTAGATCGTGATAGACTTCTAGAACTAGAAGATTGTTTATTTGGAACAGACTTACTGGTACTTGGTTCGGAACTGGAAGTGTTTTCTAATGACGTGTTTAGGCCTTGTTGTACTGTGTGTACCATTGAGGTTAGGCCTACTGTCTCCAGAAGTAAACCTGTTTCCACAAAGTTTACGGTGAACGGTTAAATTTCCTTACTCTAGACATTTACCGTAAACTAGAACTCACAAACACGCAGCACAAATAATAATTGTCTGAACATTAAACTTTCGAAAAACGATTCACTCTGGTCAACTTCACAATAACATTTCACGAACTGAAAAGCTTATAATCATACTGACAGCTGAGCGGTAAAAGAGTTGCCAAAATAAGAAAAATAATTAGTAGAGTACTACAAAAAGTGAAAACATAAGAAAAATAATTACTACTCTAAAGAAAATAGTGCATTAGGTATAAAAATCCATGTCAGATCTGCCCACTTAAAAATTTTTACACGCCCGAAACCGACATGCGCATTGCGCAGGTTTAATAATTAATTATTTATACGTTTTTATAGGCATCGACGGTATATTTTCTTAATTTAGAAAAGACAAAGAATATTAATCACTATAAAAAAATGCATGTTTAACCCCAAAAAGTGACAATCTCCCCTTAGAGAGAAACAAACCTACATAGATACGAGGCCTGTGCATCCTGAGGAAGAATCTTATCAACATAGAACATATAAACAACAATTAAAACTAATAGCTTAATTCATAAAATAATTCGACCATGCAGCTGAACCGCTGACGTGAGTTGAGCAAATTTTCAAAATTAAGTTTATAGGCCTATGTTTTAGGGTTTCAACCAACAATTTGGGAAATAGGTCTACTCACGAAGGCGTTGAACAGCTGTCGGTGTGTACGCAATATATTAGTAGAATTTGTTTGCGCCTAGTGGCATCGCGAGTTTGCACTTGGCTTCGAACCGGGTACTTTAATGGTATTTTACGTTTTGATCGATTTTGGGGGAACCAAGCGAGCTATAAGGTCGCGTAAAAAAACAAAATGTGCAGAATAACATGCTACATTTTTATTTTTAGAAAAAAACTTTTAAAAAAATTTTATTTTAGTAGTAAAAATTTTAAAAAATAGTTACTTTCGGTCAAAAAACGTGCTTCCGGTTGCTGGATTTTTTGGCTAACGAACTCGTCCGAGTGACATACACAACCAACATATGTACCAAATTTGTACCAAATCGGACTTAAATTGCGGCCGCTAGAGTGCGAACACATATATACATTTATATATATATATACGATTTTTAATGACACCCCAAAACGTGTCCTGAGGACCATGATCGGTGCTCATTTGCTACTCCCGACCTTGGGTCTTACCATAAGGGCCACTGCAATATCTCATTTTTCCTATGGAAATTCGCTAATAACAGCAACAAAATAAACAACAAAATGTCCATTTCCACAAATGTATCACAGCAACAAATCAAACAAAAGCATGTGCAAAGAGTGATACTAATAAACATTACATTTGAGCCCCCAGATGGTTTCGAATATACACTTTTTATGAAACTACGACAAATTTCGTTTCATCTCATTAAATTCCTTATATATTTATTTTTTTTAAATACAAAACTTCAGCTAATAATCGTGAAACAAAGCGTTTCTGGGCCTACATTTATTAGATTCTTTAATCAGGGAATATTCGGAATGCAATTTGAAACATCTTCTATAAATATTTTACATTTAGATAAATTTGTTTTAATTTTCCAAACATGTTTTCCTTTAAAGAAAACGAGAGCGCAAATTTGTGTGCATTGTTTTTCAAACGACCGTTATTAAAGAATCCAAACTTTGTAAAATATCTAAACTCAGCACAGCCTAAAGCAATTTAGGATTAAATATGAAAATATCTTACAAAGTTTAAAAGCTTTTGATTTCCTTGAAATATGATTTAAAAGTTCAAATATGCTTTTTCAATACACAATGCCTTGCGTGTTTCGCACGCCTACCCCCGTATTGGGAGTATTTTCAATATGCAATGCATTGCGTGCTTCACATGCCGACACCCATATTATGAGTATTTTCAATACACAGTGCATTGCGTGCTTCGCACTCCAACCCCCATATTGGAAGTATTTTCAATACACAATGCATTGCGGTACCTCGCACTCCAACCCCCGTATTGGGATTGTTTTCGATACACAATGCATGAAGCACGCTAACTTCCGTATTGGGAGATTTTCAATACACAGATAATTGCGTGCTTCGCAGGCCAATTTTAAGCCTACGTGCTATGGACCTAATGTGCGTTCACTTTAAAATATTAGTGATTATTACGTAGAAGGCTTCAAAAATAAGTAATTTCTACTAATTTAGTCTATAAATATAAAGAATAAAAGGACTCATCCTAGCATAGGATACACGAAATTTGCGTAGCAGTGAACTTGTTAATATCTGAAATTTAGTTTTTACCCTTGTTATTTGTTGTTTTAGCTAGTTAGTAAATGCCTTTGTTAATAATACACCAAATACGAATACACTAAACTATAAAGAGAAAGTTGTTATTTGTGAATTATAAACTCAAGAACCTCTTATCCGATATCAACTCCTACAAAAGCGAGAGTATATACGTAATATACGTACGTACGTGCGTAACATACAATATAACAGCTGATTTCACCCACCAAATGTAATACGTAAACAAAACCAAGCGTAGATTATTCTTTGGGGTTATGTTTACAACTTCAATGATTATATTTTCATTTGAAATAATTAAAAAAAAAGAGTCATAGAACTAAAACATATAACAGATTCAGTGATTCGGGACCTTTCCACAATCCTATTACTTTAAAATGAGCAATTCTTGTATCTTTGTATCTGTCGCGGATCTCGAAAACGGCTGTAACGATTTCAAAGAAATTTTGTATTTACGTGTAGTTTTGATTTTTAAGTACACCCATATAGTTGTATTTCGTGTAAAACGCAATTTTTTGAGAAAATCTAATTTAAAAGTTGAAAAATGTTAACATAGGGTCTTATGGGTTGCCATGTTGATTATACAATAACAATGAAATAGTAAATAAAGCGATCAAAACAGCTGTTTATAAACAAGCCAATTTATACTGTTTTAGCACGTTGGAAATAGAGTGGAATAGAACTGAGATTGAGTATTATCCAAAATCAGCTGTTCATTGGATAGTTTTTAATTACTGTTAAAAAACCAAGCTAATTTATACTATTTTAGCACGTTGGAATTAGAATAAATTGGGCCTGATTTAACAATTTTTTTTGTCAAAAAAAAGTAAAGTTTTAAAAAATTGTAGTGTGCTTAAGACCACACGTTGGAAGTGATAACAATTTCTTAGATTAATACAATAATTTTTCGTGATTTTGATATGGGAAGTTCATGTCGAGGATATCGGGAAGTAATTTTAATTTGCTTATTTCAGTTTCGAAAACTGGGTTAATTGACAATTTACATGTTTTCAACTGGAAGTTCGCATATTTTCCACTAGGTGTCGTTAGGCTACACAAATCTAATTATTTTCATCTTCCATCAGGTTATTTTTTACTAGAATTCTCGGTATTCATAGATTTAAATTGTATGATATATTTTGAATTGTTATAAAAACAATTAGTATACGAAAAAATAAAAAACAAAAAAGCGTGACGCGAGATCTCGCGAGAAATCTGGCCTGATGCGAGATATCGCGGGAAATCTGGCGTGATGCAAGATCTCGCGAGAAATCTGGCGTGACGCGAGATCTCGCGGGAAATCTGGCGTGATGCAAGATCTCGCGAGAAATCTGGCGTGACGCGAGATTTCGAAAACATAGCCAAGTCGAAAGTGCCCAACGGGCCAATAGAAGTTATTACTTCAAAAATGGATAAATTCTAATAGTCAATTTTGTAATAAATGCCTGGCTCATTTCTGAAACATAGTATTGAGGTTATGTTAATGCTGCAATGATTTTTACTATATTTAGGCCTCGTTTCAAAACTTTAGTTGACAGAAGATCGAACTACGACTAAACTCGTAATGAAAGCCTCTCACGTTTCTAAACCATGTATTTGAGGTTATAAAATAATCTTGCAATTACTGTTAATATATTTAAGCCTGGTTTCATAATTTTAATTGACACAAGATTAACGAGATTCTCTTACGAATTTTCCAACTGCGAGCTAAGCGAAGCAGCCATCTGACTCCGAAGGTCGAGTCGGGGTTGGGACACGAGGCGTCCAGGGGCAGAGCCCCTAGTGATAGCCTATTATAATACTTGCACGTATTATAAAAAAACAAAATAAATACTTAATTGAATTTTAATGCAATTACGTAATACTAGGCCACTCTTCGTGAATTGTCGGAAGGATTTTCTCTGCAATCCCGATACTTTGTAGAAATACTCTGCGAGTGAAATCATCCAATAACTGAATCACACGAAAGCACTTGGTATTTTATTTACTTGTCAACAGAGTCATCGTATTTATTCGCACCCTTCAACACCAGCCCCAGGGGGAATGTTGGAAATTGTAACTTTTAAACGTAGCTTTTAGAAAACAGCAAACTGCAGGCGAAGGTAAACTTGGAAATGTAAATCAAACGAACTTGTGCTGTTTAAATACTCGTGCTACTGTCAGGGTTTTATACTGTCAGGCTCCGTACGCCAACCCCGTTGGGACATTCTATACACATAATCATGTTATGTTTTCTTTATAATAAATGTGTAGGATTTATAATAACCCAAAAACTAAGATGCTAAATAATGTTAATTGTTCAAATCAAATTATTCCGTATATTTTATAACAGCAGTTATAATAAAGGTTAAAAGAACCAGCAAGCTTGGGTCACACTTTACACTTTAATAAACACTGTACCATCCTCAAAGGGAACAAACAAAATGGAAAGCGTACTGAGTCAAAAATGGGGTGGTACATACAAAAAAAAAAAAAAAAAAACAAAGATGATAAATCCTTCTAAGGATAATAATCTGTAGCCTTACCTTATTTTGGAAAGTTTTTCAAGAAACACCTGAATTAGCTATTCACAGGAAATGCCAAACAAATACAATTCACTTAATAAACAATTTGTTTATTAAAATATTATTTTAAATTAAAATACAAAAAGATTATACGCCCTTAAATAATAAAAATCTTAAATTGACATGCCCTTAAGTACAATTGATTTTCAAAGAAAATATTTACAATATATATATTAATTAATTATGTTCAAAAAGAAAAACCCTCCCCAAAATAAAATTTGAAAAACCCTCCCTGTTTACAATAAAAAAAATACAAAATTACGAACTAGTAGTGTTTACAAATTTACAAAATTGAATACATTCACCATGGATTTGATAATAATTTTATATATATGGCCAAACTTAATACTAGGTAAAAATTAATTAATAAAAAAAAATTATGAGACGTCTCTCTATAAAAAAAAGTATGTAAATTTTCTAATATAGAGCCCTTAGGGCTAAGGTCCGAAATATGCTATAGCTACACCTCCCAATTATTATTATAAAAAAAATATTATTGTAGCCTTTTTCAACTATGTAAGCCTTTATTAATTTGATATCATTTTTAAAGTAACATACAGTTCAAAATTCTAGCAACACTCAGAAATGTTTTCATAATAGCTGGTTGTTATTGTTCGAAGATGGAAGACAAAACTTGTAGGATGTTAAACCCATGCGATACTTAAACCAGTGATGTTCACTATAAAAAAAAAAACACATGTTTTAGTACATGGCTAAAATTATGTATAAAGTTGCATAACTATATCATGTAAGAAACTGTAATTTAACCTCGTGTATAGAACTGTATTATATTTTCCTGTATGAAACTGTAATTTAACCTCGTGTAAGAAACTGTATTCTAATTTATAAGCTTACAAAGAAATATTTAAAACAGAGCTTTGAATACACACTATTACACCTTTATAAGGCTTAAAAAGGCTTCTAAATCTTATAATGCAAACAGTTTAAGGCTTGTGGCTACGTAAAGTGAAACAGATAGGCTATGTAAAATATAGGCTATGAAAAAATGAAGTTAAGTTATGACATAAATTTACTCTGCAAGTGTAGATAAATGTTACAGTTAAATTCACACAATACATATTATTATAGCTAACTCAGGGTGTAATTTAGGTTTGAACTTTACCTGGTAGAAGATAGATGGATATCTTAGCCGGTAGACATGTTTTGTAACGAAATAGGCATTAGACAAGGTCGGACAGATTTGCCTTGAAACGCCATAAAAAACACTTCACAATAATAACAACAACTCACGAACTCATATTAATAAAACTTGCTTACAGATGGTTAAATTTACCAAGTCGGTTTTACATTTAAATAAATTCGGTTCAGACTAAGAGTTGATCGTGTTGTCACTTTCATCTGACATGGTCAAGGCTACGGCAGAAGAATGAATAAGCAAAAACGACCGGCTTACTACCTAGCCAGGCAGCTAACAGCTGTTGAGTGGCAGACTGGTCTTACGTACAATGTTGCCAACATGAATTGGCCTTGGCGCGCGAATTCAAAGTTACTAGTTTCTTGGATTTACGTTTCTACAAACGCTACAACACACAACCTAAAAGTTAGGAATACAAATAATTGCTTCAAAGTTTAAATCAGCTGTTAATGGAAATATTGGAACAAACAGCTGTTTTATATGTTATTTTATTCAATTGGTTGCTGTCGTAATAAATGTAAATACATGTGTTGTTTCGTCAGTCTAGGCCTAACCTAAGATTTTTTCCGACTAACTTTACAAATATTGAAATAAAAAATGTTTTTATCAAAATGAAAAATTGTTACTCAGTTATAGTGTAGCTTTTTATTAGTGCAAATATTTTTTCAATCGGTTCAGTAGTTCCAGAGATTACCCCCACATACAAACAAACAAATTTGACCTCTTTATAATATTAATATAGATTAGAATAGATTTAACATAACATATTATATTTAGTTAGGTAAATGCAATGCAAACAAACTTCTTTTTCATTTCAATCAATTAAAAAATCTTGAAAATTAATCTTATATACTAAAAAAACTTTTGCAAAACTAATGGCAGCGGGCCTGACCATTCTACTGGACCGATTTACATGCAAGTTGTACCAAAACAAAGGTTAGCGGTCCTATATGTGCAGGTTTTATTTGTATTTTGAAAATATTTATGTTAATTGGGTCAAAAATGGAAAATAAACTTTTTTTATGGAGATTTAACATGGGGTAACATTTTAACTTTGCACTTACTTTGATGAGTCCACTTGAGGTTCAAACTGAACAGTTTTGTTTGTTTTAAATGAAAGATCAGTTTGCACAATTTACTTACATTTTTTAAATAATTTCATTTAGAATGTAATAAAAGAACTTTTTAAAACGTATTTTATCATCACTTTAAGTTTTCCTAACCAGCTGATTATTAAAACACATGATTGTGCATCTAAGAACAAACAATTGTAGCAAAAGGAATCAGATGGCTTAGAGAAAATCATCAGTATCTTTCAACGAACAAATTCACAGGATCAAGTTGGACGTTAATCACATAGTGCCTAACGGATGTAATACCAATAAATAAGCAACATTATGAAAAACTAAAATAACAACATTTGAAAAATGAAACTTATATCATTCAATGATGTGCACAAAAACATAAATCATGTAGGCCTATGTATGTTGCCGTTGGCAGGTAAAATAAATTGAACATAATTTTAGGTTAGGCCTAGACTGAAAAAAACAACTTCTTGATTGTATTTACATTCATTACTAATTGATTAAAATAACAGATAAAACAGTTGATTCGGATGTCCAGCTTTTAGTACATAATAATATTTTAAGTTAGGCCTAGGCTCAACCAACTCATGTTTCAACACACACAAACCAATAAAAACTTCCTTTAAGGAATTGAAAAATAAGAAAAAACTATGGTACATCCTAATTAAAAATAAATAAGACATATTATAGTAGGCCTATTTATTGATAATATATAATTGATAGTAACTTTTGGGTAAGGGTTTTGATTAAGTGTAGGCCTACACCTGAGCCTTACTGGTTCTTTTAACTTTTATTATAACTGTTATAAAATATACGAAATAATTTTATTTGAACATTTAACATTATTTATCATCTTAGTTTTGAGGTTATTATTAATCCTACACCTTTATTATAAATAAAATATAACATATCTTTTTAGAAGGTTCCATCGGGGGTTGGCGTGTGGAGCACGCTGGGGTTTCCCCTAGTATACATTTAAAAAGCAATTATATATTTATTTCTGTTCACAATAAATCTACATTTACTTTTTTACCATCCACGTAACAAAACATCCAATAGTATCGCAGCCAGTAAAATATCACAATAAAAGTTCACAACACATTGTTACTTCTTGCATTTCCGACAACAATAATACACAATCTGCCATTAGTACAGTTGGATGATTTATGGGTTTATTTAATGAACCGAGAAAATATATATTTGTAATAGTCTGTAAAGAAGATAAGATGCTGAATACATCCAAAAAGCTACACAAGTCTTGTCATTCTACGTAAAACTATTGCTAATTATAGCAAATGATAGAATAAAATATAACTTTGAGCTTTTTCCTATTTTCGAATGTTGCAAATACTTTTAATACTACAGAAAATACATTTCAATGTCAAAAACAAAACTCTGCAACCTAATATTTCAACATAACTCAAGTTATAAAGTTAAAAAATACTTTTGCGAAACATAAACTCAACATCACGTTTCGAACCTACAACAATGTTCAAAAAATATTGCGACATAAACAATTGACACCAACAGAAAGGAATTCGGGTGTGTGTTAAATAAACTGTAAATATTGTTACCGCTTATATACTGCACCGTTTAAAGAACATCTGCCGGACAATAATATACTTAAGACGAAGTCAAATTACGCACAGAGTATAGAAAAAATTACACAAATTTCTATTCCAATTTGACACCTCTCCATTATTGCATAAAGGGAAGATTAATGAATGCTATTGAATAGTTCGAAATTTACAAAGAATTGTGACATAATATATTAAATTAATTTCATAGCTAGACTATTTTTGTGTAAGTGTGCAGTTTATTAATTAAGAGTGCCAAACCCAGCAGACGGTCTACGGACGATAGTTGAATCAGTGTTAATTGAAATTGAATTCGTTTAAAATGTAATTATGTCTCAAATAAAACACTTTTGTTTATTTTTACCCACTGCTAACTAGGCATATCCCTATGACAGGTGAAGACTATGACCTGAAACAATTAAATATATTTGTCTTTCTAAAAGATATAAAACCGTCACAGTTGACAGATTAGTTTAGAAAACGTTACCAAACTGAAATAAGTGACTTGCGGCTTCGGTAACAAACCAGACTATACTCTGAGACATGTAATGCAAAAACCCAAGTGATCAACAACATGGAGATACAGAGTAGTATTGAAGCGAGACTTAAAACTGACTAAATATATAAGCTCAGGAATATAAAGGCCCAGGACATTCACACGTAAGATTAAGCATCACCGACCAACAAAAATTGGATTTAGTCCAAAAATAATTAGTTGTTCGTTGATTTGTAGTACCTCATTCTACGTACTAATTTCAACGACAATTTGAAAGTAATTCGACCACACAGCTGGACCGCTAACGTGAGTTGAGCAAATATCCAAAATTAAGTTTATATGCCTATGTTTTAGGGTTTCATCCAACAATTTGGGAAATAGGTCTACTCACGAAGGCGTTGAACAGCTGCCTGTGTGTACACAATATATTAGTAGAATTTGTTTTGCGCCTAGTGGCCTCGCGAGTTTGCACCACTTGGCTTCGAACCGGGTACTTTTATGGTATTTTACGTTTTGATCGATTTTGGGGGAACCAAGCGAGCAATAAGGTCGTGCAAAAAAACAAAATGTGCAGAATAACATCCTACATTTATATTTTTAGAAAAAAACTGTAAAACAATTTCATTCTCGTAGTAAAACTCTCAAAAAATAGTTACTTCCGGATGTTCGATTTTTTTGGCTAACGAACTCGTCCAAGCGACGTACATGTGTACCAAATTTGAAACAAATCGGACTTAAAATGCAGCCGCTAGAGTGCGAACACATATATATACACGTATATATATGTGTATACGTTTTAATGACACCCCAAAACGTGTTCTGGGGACCATGATCGCTGCTCATTTGCTACTCCCGACCTTGGGTCTTACAAATATGCAATGGCTCATTTTTCCTATGGAAATTCGCTAATAATGCATGTGTGCTAAAATATAGATTTATGAACGGGATTGAAGAATTCGAGTTTTATTGCACATTTCATTTTTGTTTGTTCCAGTCAAATGCGATCCTCCTCACGTTAAATGAAACAAAACCCATCATACTTGTTGTTGTAAGACCAGATTCAACGCGACCAGACGAGCCGTGATTATGATGATTGGTGAACAGCCCGAAACTGCAGTAAAAACAAGGTAAGAAAATATCTTGAAAAAGAGATTAGTGTACGTATACAGAAATTAAATGAAATTCAGATTCAGTTGGTTTTGATTTAAATGTTTTGCTGTATAATCATAACTAAATGTAATATATTCCTGCGATGTTTGAATGCACGGATAATTTATTTATTTATTTTCCTCAGAAATATACAAACAACAAACAATTATAATAATCATACAAAATAAGAAACTTTAAAACAAAACTAAAAACAAATCTTTACTTAAGGTAAGGCAGCAGTCCCTATCTCGTCCATGTTGAAACAGACACACATAACTTTTACAAATATTAACCTATCAACTTGATTTTTTTTTACCTAATTTTATACATCATTATCTACAATAATAATAGGAAGCAAACGTTTTTTTTTTAGCAAAAATAGGTTTTTCGTACAACTTTTACAATTTTATAAAATATTGTGTACTTTTTAAACACTCAATATTTTTTAAATCAAAAAGTTTTTAACTGTCAAGGAAATTGGTTCCTAGTATTATTTCTTAGATGATCAGGAACACACACATTTTTTTTATGGAAATCGGTTCATAATTGTAAGATCAAAGTGACCTAAGTTTAAAAAAAAAAATTTCGGAAAAAAAGAACAAAAGTCAAAACCATAAAAAACTATTTCTTTCTGTACTTGATTATTTAAAAAAAAAAACCCAGCTCCATAGGAGGGTTATTCTTCTTTTTCCACATCTTCCAGTCTTCTTTTAGCAATTATCTTTGAATTAATTAATGTTTTTTCTCTTTTTTTTACTTTCTCCACCCTATACGTAGGTAGTATATGGAGAAAGTATTGTTTTCGTAAAAATGTTCGAATTTGAATTTTCAGTTGAATTATCTGTTTTGGTGCTCCCAGAACCCCAAAAATTTTTTAGTGCAATTATCTGTGTTGTGCCCCCTGAACCCAAAAATATTTTTAGTGGAATTTTTTGTTTTGGTGCTCCCTGAACCCAAAAAAGTGTTTTTAGAGTGTGTGTGTCTGTCAGTCTGTCTGTATGTTTACACGACCAGAGAGGACACTATTGGTCCGATTTTCATGAAATTTGGTATATAGGTATTAAACCCTAATATCTCCAGGCATTTTTTTCATTTTTTGGAATTTTTAATTTTTAAGGGTAATTTACCCCTAAAAACCTATAAAAAACGACAAAAATGCTAATTTCTCAAAAACGGCTCTAACAATTTTGATCAAAATTTCAGTATTTATAGTGCTTAAGATGCCAAACAAAATGACACCACCCGCTTTTATCAAAACTTCGGCGTTTTATAACTATGGGGAAATTTTTAAAAATAAACAAGTTTGTGTTGTCAATCTAGCATCGCAGCAGCGGCCGCACGGGGTAGCACCACGGTAGCGAGCACGGCCAGTAATTCAAAGGTCGCGCGATTGATCCCGCCTGGGACAATAATTTTTTTATACGATTGACGTAGGTAGAATATTATTTTTTTGTTTTGTTCTAAAAAGTAGTAAAAAATAAAACGATTAAAAACAATATTATTTTGACTACAGTAAGTTGGGAGAAAGTTTGTGTCAGTTAACTGATACCGTTTATTTCAACTTTAGTACCTAAGTTTAGTTTTGGATAAACTAGTACTGTTTGACGTATTTCCATCATTAGGCCAAGGCTTATCATTATTTGTGCCTAACCCTTCACTTTCAACGATATTATTATACCTTTTAGTATGCATGTTATCAGTATGTTTATTTTTCCAAAACGTTTTATACGAGGCATTTTGACAATACAATAAATTTACTAAAATAATTACAAAACACTTAAAACAATTTACCAAAATAATCGACTCGAAACATTATAAAACTTTGTTTATTTCAGAAAGCAAATAAAAACATCTAGTTCAGTTCAATCAGCAGCTGCGTTTTTCATCTTTCATCGAATCAGTTTAACCAACATAGGTGTTTGCACCTAAATCAAGTTTCTAACAGCACATTATATAAAACGTAACATAGGAAACGCCAACAACACTGAGCCTTGGGAACATAGATGTAATGGTTTATAAAAATTACTGTAAAACATAAACATTGTTTTTTTTCTAAATACTATTTGTAATCTGTGTGTTCAGAAAACCCTGTTCTACAAAATCTACACATATAAAAGCGAAATACCACTCACTCACTCATTAAGATTTCTCAAAAACTACCGAACGGATTGGAATGAAATTTGGTATGTAGCTTCCTCTAGTGCCATAAGTGTTCACTAAAAAAGGGTTTTAAAAAATTGGAAATTTTAGTGCGGTTTGGGGGGTAAAAATTACTAAATCACGATTTCTCCAAAATTACAGAACAGATTCGAATGGAATTTGGTATGTAGATTCATCTAGGGCCATAGGCGCTTGCCAAGAAAGGGTGTCAAAAAATTCGAAATTTTAAGGGGGTTTGGGGGGATCAAAGTCATTAAATCACGATTTCTTCAAAACTACCGAACGGATTGGAATGAAATTTGGTATGTAGCTTCCTCTAGGGCCATAGGTGCTCACTAAGAAAGGGTATGAAAAATTTCGAAATTTTAGGAGGGGTTTGGGGGATCAAAGTTATTAAAATCATAATTTCAGATCTTTTATTGTTATGACAATAGTGCTTTTATTATTTAAGATCTATATATATATAAGCCAAATACCACTCACTGACTGAACACATAAAAAGAATACAATTACGTTAAAAAGACTGAAAATACCAAACACCACGGGCAACGCCGTACGGGTCAGCTAGTACAATTATTTAAAAAAAAAAACAGAATACATTTATTTAACATTAAATACATTTCAATTGGCCTATACATTCGCATTCATATATTTAAGCTCAATCAAACTCATATACCAATCACCTTACTTAATACAATATTATGCCCTTCGTTGTCATTCCCTCTAATCAGTTATTGAATAGTTTTATACATATTTTCCAAAGCCACAGGAGAAAGCGAAAAGAACCAATAATTTACTCATAAAGTAAAATAATGGTGAAATATTGCTCTATACACCTTAGTTAATTTCATTTTTACAATAACTACGACTTTATATAAAAACACGGAGTGAACTTTAAAATGAGATGAGACAGCAATGTGTAATTTTCCGTGAAATGAGCTCAGTTTAGTGCGCTGTGAAATTACCGGGACGAGTAATTCATTTAGAAATTAAGTAAAACTTTTGTAATACGGTGCGAAACTTACTTTTTTCCTTGGCTACATTAATCTTTGACCGTGAAAGAGTTTTAAGATTGGACAATTTTTTTTAATTATTCCTATTTTGATTTTACCGGTGAAAACCAGTTTCGGTATCATTCGTGGTTTTACGGACAATGGAATATAAATAAACATGTCATATAGAATTTCTAAAAAGTGAAAAGCAATCATATGTTTCGATTTAAAATATTAAACTTTATACTGTCACAAATGATTAAAAATCATAGGCAGATTAATTAGCTACTCATCAGAAATAAATAAACGGTACCAGATAACTGCCACATACTTTCTCCCAGTTGAAACTTTATACCTTCCCAAAAGTAGCATAGGAGGTGGTTATTTAGAATTGCAAAAGTAGGAAAATGTTACCATGGAAAATATTAGATGCATGTAACACACATCCATATTATATTATTATTATTATTTAAACTATTCGATTGATTTCGAACAAATTTGCACCAAACATGTCAATTAGGTCTGTATAGATGCACGAAAAAAGTTTGAAAATTTTTGAAAATAACTCCCTTTTTGGCAAAAAAAACCCCAAAATCAGTTATTATTATTATTACCTAAACGAGAATTTTTATAAAGATGCGGTTTTGTGCATAGGGTAGGGTACATTAAGGGCTACAAATAAGCAAAATTTTATCAAAATCGTTAGAGCCGTTTTTTTATAAAACAATTTTTTTGGCCATTTTTGGGGGGTAAAACCCCTTAAAAATCAAAAATTTGAAAAAAAATTTAAAAACGCCTGGAGATATTCCAGAACTACACCTACATACCAAATTTCATCAAAATCAGAACGTTGGTATGGTCTTCAGCTCTGTACACATCCTATCAGACACACAGACACACGGACAGACATCAGAAAAAAAAAAAAAACTTTTTTGGTTTCAGGGAGCTCCAAAACAGATAATTTCACTAAAAATTCAAATTCGAAAACTTGGACGAAAACAATACTTTCTCCATATACTACGTGTACGGTGGAGAAAGTAAAAATACTATTAAAAACAACGAACTTAATGTAGGCGTACCCTGGGCATAAATGAATATTCTGAGAGGATGTTTAACTCTGTAAATGGGTACAATTATAAGGATATTTAGATATGATTTTATAAAACTGTAGGTCTATTTGTCAAAATTTGTTATTTATGTACATTATTATATATTAAAATGAAGGTACAGATATTATCTTTTAATTGTTTTACTTTCTCACTATACTATAGTTTAGAGAAAGTATAGTGATCGCAAAAAAAATCGATGTTGAGATTTTTGTGGAAATATCCGTTTTGGGACCCCTGAGTCCAAAAAAGTGGTTTTTACAAAATGTCTGTCTGTATGTCTGTATGTCTGTATGTCTGTCTGTATGTATGTATGTATGCATGTATGTCTGTATGTATACAAAGCTAGAGAGAAAAAAATTCGATCAATTTCAACCAAATTTGCACAAGACATGTCCAGTACGCCTGTATAGATGCACGAATAAGGGTTTTGAACAATTTTGAAAAACAACCCCCTTTTTGGCCAAAAAACCCCAAAAAAATCAGTTATTATTTTTTTATAAAAAAACGGCTCTAACGATTTTGATAAAATTTGGCTTATTTGTAGCCTTTAATGTGTCCTACCATATACAAAAACCCGCATCTTTCTAAAAATTCTCGGTTAGCTAATAATAATAACAATAACTGATTTTTTTGGGGTTTTTTGGCCATAAAGGGGGTTGTTTTTCAAATTTTTTTCAAAACCTTTTTACGTGCATCTATAAAGACCTAATTGACGTGTTTGGTGCAAATTTGTTCGAAATCGATCGAATAGTTTTCTCTCTAGCTAATAATAATAATAATATTTATTAGTTAATCGCCTACTTTAATAAAAGTATACAACTAATAACAACAATTTAGAGGTAAAATTTGTTTGTTTTTCGTTTGTTTGTATGTAGGGTGTAATCTCTGGAACTACTGAACCGATTGAACAAATAGTTTTACTAATAAAAAATTTGGGTATGTTTAAGACCACAAGTAGGAAATGTAACTTCTATGGCCGATTTATATTTTTATCAGTATTAATATTAGAGGAGAATAAGGGTCAACAAATTACACAATTCATTTTTCATGTCTCCAGTTACAATATAGTATGAAACTAAATGTAGTATACCTAAATGTAGTATATAAACATATATAATATATACATATACCTGAATTTCCGTCATGCAACTTATTTTGTAGTTTACACTACGCGTTTCGAGAACAGGTTCTCATCATCAGGCGTTGCAATAACTCACATGTGAGCACGTCAAACAAAAATAAAAAGTACGAACACACACACATACACACAAATTACAACGTAAAACATCGCACTGCACATTGGAATAACAGTTTTGTTTATTTACATTAAAAAACCACAAAACACGGAACTACCGTATAAAAATGTTACGGCGTTGGTGCGTGTCAGCATTGCCGCGGTCAATCGGCAACTAAACGAGAACATCCGTTATCTCTTGCATCATTATTATTTCTAGGTCCATAGCAGTGTTGTACAAGCTATTAGATTTGAAGTAAAATTGTTCGTTGAGGAGTGCATCATTATGTTCCACAAATCTCATACTCCTCCAACGCATTCATCAGTCGACCTTTGTTGCATAAATGCAGAGGGATTAAATTAGTCGCTAAATTATCACACACAGAGATATTGCTCAAAGGATAACAGAGATATGGACAAAAAAATCAAAATTTTATTTCTTGGTAGTTGTCAACAATACCCGGAATTACTCTAGAAACAAAATATATTAATGCGTTTTATGTCAAATATCGCAACAATTACTGCAGTTACTGAACAGGAAGCGATTTTATTAAATTTATCTGCTAATTTTACGTAAATTAAATTAAATTTTACACCTTAATTAACGTCCTACATATTTCAATAGGGATTCGTTTATGTGAGTAATCTGAAACATGGTGAGATCTTTCGCCAGCTGTAATTCTCTAACGAACCATTTCCGGACCTATGAATATATGAACTTTTTCATTATTTTTTGCTAGTGGAATCAGCTTAAAAAGTGCTCGGAACATTATCCAAATAAATTTTTGTTTCTAGAGCAATTCTGGATATTGTTAACAACCAAGAAATAAAATTTTCCTTTTTTTACTTTCTCTACCCTATACGTAGTATATGGAGAAAGTATTTTTTTCGTAAAAATGTTCGAATTTGAATTTTCAGTTGAATTATCTGTTTTGGTGCTCCCAGAACCCCAAAAAATGGTTTAGTGCAATTATCTGTGTTGGTGCTCCCTGAACCCAAAAATATTTTTAGTGGTATTTTTTGTTTTGGTGCTCCCTGAACCCAAAAAAGTGTTTTTTAGAGTGGTGTCTGTCTGTCAGTCTGTCAGTATGTATACACGACCAGAGAGGACACTATTGGTCCGATTTTCATGAAATTTGGTATGTAGGTACTAAACCCTAATATCTCCAGGCATTTTTTTCATTTTTTGGAATTTTTAATTTTCAAGGGTAATTTACCCCTAAAAACCCATAAAAAACGACAAAAATGCAAATTTCTCAAAAACGGCCATAACGATTTTGATCAAATTTTCAGTATTTATAGTGCTTAAGATGCCAAACAAAACGACACCACCCGCTTTTATCAAAACTTCGGCGTTTTATAATTATGGGGAAATGTTTAAAAATAAACAAGTTTATGTTGTCAATCTAGCATCGCGGCGTCGGCCGCACGGGGTAGCACCATGGTAGCGATCACGGCCAGTAATTCAAAGGTCGCGCGATCGAATCCCGCCTTGGACAATAATTTTTTTATACGATTGACGTAGGTAGAATATTATTTTTTTGTTTTGTTCTAAAAAGTAATAAATAAAATGATTGAAAACAATATTATTTTGACTACAGTAAGTTGGGAGAAAGTTTGTGTCAGTTAACTGATACCGTTTATTTTTGTCAATATTTAATAATCCTTTGAGCTACAGATAATTTTTTTTCTCTTGTAATTTTTTCGTAAAGTAAACGGTTTTTGAGATATTTGACATTAAAAATTATAAACGGCCGCCATTTTGAAAACATTTAAAATAATTTTCTAATTTTTTGTACAGTGATAAAAGGTTACGCAACAAATGGGTTACAAAGTTTGAGCTCAATATCTTTTTTACTTCCAAAAATATGAAGTATTTTGTAAAAAAAAACACATAAAGACAGACGAAAAAATAAGCACCGTAGCACCCATGTTGATATTGTGAAATATGTTTGTTTGGATCCCAGGAACATATCCACAAAAGGGGTCCAGAGAGTTTGGGGACACCCTGTATACTATGTATCGCCTATTCCCTCTCCAAGCTCTGACTTGTTGTCTTCGTAAAAATGTCGTAACGCGAGATTTCAGAAACTTAGTCAAGCGAAAGTGCCCAACGGGCCGATAGAAGTTATCACTTCAAAAAACTTTACTATCCCTGAGTAACATAAGGTATAATTCATTTTGAAAAGAACATTTTTTATCTCAATATTTGTAAATTTAGTAAAACAATTTTTAGGTTAGGCCTAGACTGATGAATTTCCATATAAACCAATTGAAGAAAATTACAATATTTCCACTAACACTTGATTTCACACTTTGAAGAAACTATTTGTATTTTTAACTTTTAGCAGGTTAGGTTTTTATTAAAGTGTAGACCTGAGCCTTGCTGGTTCTTTTAACCTTTATTATAACTGCTGTTATAAAATATAGCAAATAATTTGATTTGAACATTTAACATTATTTACCATTTTAGCTTTGGGGTTATTATTAATCCTACACATTTATTATATAAAGAAAACATAATATCACTATGTATGTAGAAGGTTCCAACGTGGTTGACGTGCGAAGAACGCAGGGGTTTCCCACCGTTTTTACTTTCTCACTATACTATAGTATACAAAAAGTATAGTGATCGCAAAAAGAAAATCGATTTTGAGATTTTTGTGGAACAATCCGTTTTGGGACCCCCTCCTGAGTCCAAAAAAGTGGGTTTTACAAAATGTCTGTCTGTATGTCTGTACGTATACAAAGCTAGAGAGAAAACTATTCGATCGATTTCGAACAAATTTGCACCAAACATGTCAACTAGGCCTGTGTAGTTGCGCGAGAAAAGGGTTTGAAAAAAACCCCTTTTTGGCCAAAAAACCACAAAAAATCAGTTATTATTTGTATATAAAAAACCGCTCTAACAATTTTGAAAAACATTTGCTTATTTGTAGCCCTTAGTGTACCCTACCATATGCAAAACACCGCATCTTTAAAAAAAATTATCGCTTACCTAATAATAATAATATCTGATTTTTTGGGGGATTTTGGCCTAAAAGGGGGTTGTTTTTGAAACTTTTATCGTGCATCTATATAGTTCTAATTGACATTTTTGGTGCAAATTTGTTCGAAATGAATGGAATAGTTTTCTCTTTAGCTAATAATAATAATATTTATTACTTATTTTCATACTTTAATGTACTATACCCTCTTATACTTTAATACAATTATGAAGTCACAGTTGGGGTTACATACGTTGGTTGGCGTGCGAAGCACGCAATGCATTGTGTATTGAAAATAATCCCAATACGGGGGTTGGCGTGCAATGCACTGTGTATTAAAAATACTCCCAAATACGGGGGTTGGCGTGCGAAGCACTGTGCGTCGGCCGCTTCTCATAGTGTTCAGTGTCAAGCTCACATGAGTGTTCTTAGTGGTGAACGTGATAATAATTTATGTTTGTGAGAAAGTATGTGCCAGTTTCTGGTACCGTTTATTTAATATAATTTTATGTTATACTTATTGTGTTTTTACAGTATGTTCATAACTCTGGCGTTTGCTCGAGTGTTGCGGAAAATGTTACATCCGATACTAGTAATAAAATGTACACTGTTTCCATTCGATAAATACAACTATATCACGAACAAGTTAAGGAAAACCCGGATTAAATATTTTATACGACGACGATTTATTGCGATACAAAATATTATCCAATACGATAAAATGTCTCGCAATATTATATTTTGACGGAAGTACAGAATTTGTTACAGGAGACAATGTCACAACATATTTTATTCGAGTAGATTGTAACCAATCGTTCAGTTTTTACTTTAAGGTACTGAAACGTTAACATACTGAACAATTACCACTTTCAATAAAAAAACAAAAACCAAAGTATTTTTAATTTTTTTTATGATTTTATAGTTTATAAGGTTTAAGAAAAAAATAACATATGCCACAAAATTTGTTTATATCATAGTGAAAAATGTATTCAAAGCAATGCGCGAACCTACTTTTGGTCGAGTTGAACTTTTTTATGTTTGCTATTTGGACTAATAAGATTTTTTATTTTTTAAAAAGTAATTGTAAAGAAGAACAACAATGTTAACTATTAGACTTTCAATGCCTCCAATATGTAGTATTCCTTGACTACAAATTCTGGTTGAGCAAGTTATTCCCCTCTATGGCTGCTAAAATAACTAATGGAATCTTTAAACGCAATTTCCCGCAACTTTTCGATTTTGATATTTCTTACACAAAAGTTCTTATAACTTTTTATCTGCTAAAGCTACACTGATGCAATTTTTACTACATCTTTAGTAAAAATCCTAATGTAAATTTTTTTGTACCTACTTTTATTCCTCTAGGACAAATCCAAGAGTATTTAAAAATACATTTGTTTCTTACTAAACTTTTTAGTGGTAAAAATATGAATAACTCAAAAAAAATTGTGCTTTTCTTCTACTTAAACATGATCAAACGGCCAAATTGGTTTATAGTAAAAATGTTATAAGAGAATTAAAAAAACACATTTTTTGCTTAAAAAAACAAAACACTCAAAAAGGTATGTAAAATTGTTTTCCTAATTCTTATAAGTGAAAAAATTGTTTTAGGTTCTAGTGAATGTGTAAAAAAGGCCTATTATAGAAAACCCCTGTTTTCAGTAGGGAATCCCCTTAAATTTAGAATATTTTAAAACAAACAAATTTAAATACACTTGGTCAGGTTAGAATATTTAATCGGTTTAGTAAATAAAAAATAAGAAAACAATTTAACATCAACATTTTAACAATGCATCATTTCAGGATTTTATTTGTTTTTCTAGAGCATATAATTTACATCTGCTTTCATTTGAGAAAATAAAGGGGTAACGTAATGACTCTTTCATCACACTGTATCGAAAATATTAATTTTCAGTATCACCTTTGAATATTGAAAATAGCGTTTTGCCGGTCTAGGTCGGCAAAATCAGCTGGAATTTTGCTGATCTCTAAATTAGTTATAAATTATAACACCACTTATGTATTATAATTATGATTTGAAATGTCGTCTTATTAATTTATTCGATATAATAACGATTTTGACAAAGAAACAAACATGAGTAACAATAAAAACTACATTTGATACTGTTTACAAGTATTAAGTAAAATAAATAAACTTATTACTTATTATTTAAAAAAGTACATCAGTACGTTTATTCATATAAAATTATCGGTGGTAGTGTATTAAAATTGTGTCTATTAATATTATGCGATGATTTGATATCAACTGTTCCAATTAATTTATTGAACTTAAACAATGTATTGTTGCCATGTAATGTTTGCGGTTATTCTCGGTTGAAAGCGATAATATAAGGACAGAATAAAACAGGGAAGACAAGATAAACTTTTCCTTAAAAATTTATGCCTAGGCCTGTAAATTTTTAGAACTAAGGAAGGTATTTATTTGTATCGCTTTTGATATTAAAATCAGCTGATCTCAATAATTTAGTGCTGTAAACGTAAACTATGTTGTAATTGTATTTCAGAAATGTTACTGAGAAGCGATAGGTTATTTTGAAAAAAAAACTAAAATTTATTATTAATATATTAATCAAAGTGTGATGAAAAGTATCGTTCATCACACGGGCCAAAAGTTTCAATCCTTGCTTATTTTCCGATCTCGGCTTCGCTTTGGTTGAGCTCGTATCGAAAAGCGTCACTTTCGGTCCTAGTGATGAAATATACTATTGCTATACATAAGAGGAAAATTAGTTATATTAGTTACATAAGCATTTATATTATTCAGTCATTGCTATTCCCCCTTTAAACACGTTGTTTAACATTAAAAAAGTTTCATTGTGTATAGGTTGGCAACACTATTTTCGTCGTCGTCTGCTATGATAGCAACAGGGAGGCGTATTGTAAACGTGAGTTCAGGCTGAATCGAAAGTCTGAGTTTTGTAATTATTAAAACAAGAACCTAAACACATTGCAGGAGTATCCGTGGACAGTTTGAACTCGACCAATATTAAAACAGTTTCAAACGGCAAATATAAAACCACTCATATTGCAGAACATAAAGAGCTTTAATTTAAAGGCTTTCATTTTGTTTCTCATCAAAGCTCTGTTGAGTAACGATTTATAATGTTACATTTCTGTTACTTTTCATTTGGAAACAAAATTAAGTTTTATAGAATAAACAATGTAGGCCTATGGTTTGCAGAGAACACATTCTCCTGTTTTAAAGCATTTAAACTAAATCATTTTGTATTTTGTTTGAAAACAAATATCTTTAAACAGAATTACAATTTCTGTCGCCCATGAATTACAGTTTACATGGACAACTTTCCGCAAATTACTACAGTTTAACTTCATCTGTGAAAGGCTCTTTTCGTTAGGGAATTTCCATAGGAAAGATGAGCTATTGCAGTGACCCTTATGGTAAGACCTGAGATCGGGAGCAGTAAATGAGCATCGCTCTTGGTCCTCAGAACACGTTTTGGGGTGTCATTAAAAATATTTATATACGTGTTCGCACTCTAGCGGTCGCATTTGAAGTCCGATATGGTCCAAATTTGGTACTCGCTTTGGTTTTCCAACAACCGGAAGCACGTTTTTTGATAGAAAGTAACTATTTTTTGAGATTTTTCGTAGGAGAATGAAACCTTTTTAGAGTTGTATCTAAAAAAATATATAGGACTAGCTGACCCGGCAATGCATTGCTATTGCATAATTATTTTGTTGAAATAAATGCGACAAATGATGGTAGTTTTGTGTGTCATAAGGATATGAATCGTAGGTTCTAAACCATGTCATTTATACCACTTCATAGCTGTACACCATTTACATGTCGTCACAGGACCTAGTTCAACTGTTTTGTCTTTGTGATAATCGGTGTTGCAGTTGTAGTGAAACCCTGACCATGGAAGCACCTTCATGTGACATCTTTTAGAACTGTATTTTTGAACGGCAGCCATTTTGACCTGGGGATTTTGTTGACTGTACTTTTTGTAAGCCTCACGATGCACGGCAGGATTTTTTTATTGTATCTTTTGACAGCCTCGCGATTTATGGCGGGATTTTTTGCATTGTATCTTTTGACAGACTCCCTATGTGCTTTAGCACGATTAGTATTAGAACAACGTATTCGCCATTTTTTCCCACGTTTCTGGGTGGTTTGAACAATTTAACAATGATCTGACTCAACAGTATCAGATGACAAACACGGTTCTTTCGACGGAGACTGAGAGTTTTGGAGATCATTGTCTGAAAGCTGCCCAATTTCCCCAATATTATGCTCCGCAATATAAGAGGGAACGAGGAATAGAAGGGTTTAGAGGAATGAGAATATCAAAATGATAAGCCCAACTGATGCACCAGTGCCTTGTGGTCAGTGAGTAGGAAAGTGAAAGTGAGGGAGGGGTGGAAGGGGCCAGGTACAGTTATTTGTGCCAGGTTCCTTGCAAGGCTATATACATTTTAAGAAATCGTGATCAGTCCGTAGGCAACAAAATAAAAAATCCAATTTACCAATATTTTAAACCTTAAAAAAAAATCATTAGACTTATAACCGTATAATATTTTGTTTAATTGTACTATCTATCCCTCATAAATAGTATATATTGTTTGAGATTTCACCATGTTTAGACCAATCAATGAATCGATAGAGAAATCAAAGTTAAATGTATATTAAAACCAAAAAAAAATATATATATGTAATCTTCATACCAAATTTCATTCCAATCCGTTTGGTAGTTTTGGAGAGATCGTGATTTAGTAAATTTGAGACCCCCAAAGCCTCCCTAAAATGTTAAATCTTTTAAAACCCTTTCTTATCGAGCACTTATGGCCCTAGAGGAAGCTACATACCAAATTTAATTCCAATCCGTTCAGTAGTTTTGAGATTTCGTGATGAGTCAGTGAGTGAGTGAGTGAGTGGTATTTGGCTTATATATATATATTTAGATATATCCATATGTCCATATATCCATTTGTATTCTTTAATTTTAATCCATTTACACAGCCAGAAATATTTAGTTAACATTTTCGAATTAAAAAGAACCGAGCAAATTAAACAATTATTTTGAACGGAACTCACGTCGAAATATCAGGACAATCTTTAAACGTTTACTTTAAAGCAAGATTATATCTACCCCCTAATGTATCACCCCTCTCCCCCTCCACGCCAACCCTTGCACTAAGAGGGAGAAAGTAATTTAGATAAAGAGAAAGGTTCCGCATTGTGTCTGTTGTTTACTCTAAATGCATCCATTAGTATATTAAAGTCGGAATTATAAGAGAGCTCGTTTGTAGCACAAACTTAATGCTCACTTCTTTCTAAGCTATATTTTACTGATGGAGAATTAAGGACAGACGTAACAAACAACCTCTACGACAGCTGCGATAAAGAATATAAATATTTCAAAATCTTAAAATAAAAATAAAAAAACAGATAAATCCGGTGTATATAACAGTTTCTACTGGAAACCACTTATTGAGTCCAAAATAATTGTCACTGATCCTATTTTCGCGCATTTGCGTACACAAAAAGCTACGAACTGTCCCTAAGCATTATGTTAGCTTGCAGGGTTTTCAGCGTGAGTTTATGAAAACGCGTACATTTGACAATCATTTTTTAACCCTGCAACTGTCTATGTTAGTTTTTTGCAACGCCAAGCCATTTCGAATGCATATTTTTAAAAAAATCGCCAAATATAAACCAATTCGAAAGTTGAACAGTAGAAAATGGTGACACGTCTGAGACGTTATAAACTACGAAACAAAAGTTTAGTTATATCGGATGGGAAGGGCTCAAAGGTGCCGGTAGACTTACCGATAAGGTCATAGATCGACTCCAAGAATACTATGCAGGGGGTATAATATTTAATCAATCTAATCTTGATGGCATGAGGAGGGCTGTTTGGACAATCGGGTACCATAAAGCTTCAAGTGATGACAATCCTCAGCACGGCCTGTGCCCTCTCCCCCCGGACACGTGGTGTGCCTTGCGTAAAGCTGAAGTAGCAGGTACTGAAGAAGAAAGGAAGGCTGAAGGAAAGAAGGAGAAATCTTGTGTAAGATGAAGTAGAAGAAGAAGATTACATACCAGGAGGGTTTTAAAAGATAATTGTAACTTATAGTGAAATAAGATTGCATGTTGCTTCTATGGAAAATGTGTAGGCCTACTTTAATTGAATTTTCCCGAAAGATAGGGTTTTAAACACAAATGACCCATTATTTCAGAAACTATACAAGATATCTTGACCAAATTTTTACCACATGTTCTCTACATATAGGTGCATATATGACGATCCTCAGTCATGCCTCTATCTGTAAAAAAAAAAAATCATAATAAAATCTAAATTGTAAAAAAAATTGTGAAAAATATTATTTACAAAAACTGTATTTATTACAATACAAACATAATTGAGGTTCAGTAGTATCACAAAGACATATATAAGAGCTGATCAAAGTTTCAGAACTTTTCCTTGAATAGTTGCTGAGATAACGGGTCACAAACATGGACCTTTTTAACATGGGCGAGTTAACATAACTTACCTTAAACGCACTCGTGCTTTCGAACGTCGCCCTCGGCCAGTGATAAGGCCCTTACTGCTCTAGGTA